>VZTL01042331.1:7879-35619 GCA_013400535.1 Scopus umbretta | reverse complement strand
TTAAATAGTGTATGAGTGTCATAGAACTAAACCAATACTTGAGTATTTCTAAAAGCCCCCTTCCTAATCGTTACACTGCAGTTCTTCATGCCCGTGCTAATCTGCATTTAGTTTTACTCTTTGTGTATTAATTTTGCCTACCACTGTTTTTTGGGCAGTAAAAGTAGACTTGTCCAGGTTTCCTGGTGTTTATTCATTCATGGCATATGTAGTGTTACTTGGGTTAACAAGTTAGAAGAAAAAGTTAGATTTTAATTGTCTGTTTTCTACCATATTTAAAAAAAAATATAAAAACAATTTCCTCAACATGTGGTGCTGTAAGTTCCCTTTCCATGTGTTTTTCTTGGACCTGGAGTATTTTGAAAATGACCTTCTAAAGAAACAATAGTATTTTTAAAACCTCTTACTGGAATGCATTTGATTTGAATTATTCAAAGCAAATGCAGAGGACTAACAGACCTATGAAAATGATCTGTAATGGGAAAGCAGAGTTGTTTGTTTAACTCCCCAGGACACATTCTGTTCTATATGCATGTGGGGGACTACCTGGGAACCCTATGAGAACTACGTGCACCTACCAGCAGAATTTAGCTCTCCAATATCCAGAAATGTGTTTGGACACCGTGCAATGTCACAATCCGCTGGTTGCAAATTTCTGGCAGGAGCCAGAAATTTCTTCTTTGGCCAGGATTGTTAAAATGAACAGGCCTGATGATCTCCCCTGTGAGGTCCCTACTCAAAGGATTAAGCATCCCTTTCTGGCTAAGAACAGGGGTAACAGCCACCTGTGGCAGCAGTTCAGTGTGGGGGTACAGGATGGACTCCATTTGTGCAGGAAGGCTTGTAAATACACATGCCAAAGTCTTGGTTGCTGTAAATGTAGCTTAGCTCCCCTGATTTCAGAAGAGTAATGCCAGGTCACACCAGCTGATAATCCAATCCACAGAGTCTTATATATTTATCTATGAATTTCCTACTGGTTTAATGGGCAATTTAACTACTGGTTTGTTGAGATGAATCTCGCTTACTAAAGATATCAAATGGGTTTTTTTAGTACTTCTTTTCCCTCTCTGAAGATCATATCATGGCAATAGCCTTTAGGTGCTTAGGAATTTTTCTCCTCCTGTTACCTATTCCCACATGTGCAGGCACAGTCCTTCAGTTATCACACTGCGTGTAATTGCTGTAAGGAGGATGAAGATTTCAAGTAAGATAATATGGAGCAGGGTCAGATGAATTCTTTAAGCAGCACGGAGTTTAACCTCTTGTGTGTGTATCTATTACTTCAAAAATAAATTCCCTTTACTATCTATAGATTATCAACAGAATTGTTTTGAAAATGCAGTTTTCTTAAAATGATCACTGAATCATCAGCAAAAAACTCTTCCACCAATTAGCAAAAATGATGGATCTAAGCTCAGCCCAAAGTGTCTGAAACATAGCGGTTCTAGTTAAAACCCTTTGTGGATACAGTTATAAATTCCAACAGCCACGTGAGGGAGGATGAGAGGAGCAAGTGATGAGAAGACCTATGTAAAATCAGGTTTGTTGCTGTTGCTGGTGAAATCTCAAAGGAAAGAGGCTTAAGAGACAGTGAGCACATGAATACAAGCAATAAAAAAATAATCTTAACTTCATTGGTGCTTTTATAATGCAGGTAGTGAAACAGCTTCTTGTGTATACTCACAGAGTCTGGAGATTATTATTTAGCATAGGGGAAGAAACAAAAGGGTGAAAAATTACTATGTCCTGAGCAGTGCACTTGATGCTTACCCACTGTAGAAAACTATCTGTATAAAACAGTCTGAAAAGAATTTGCTGCCAATCACTGTTTCAAACCTCTCTGTATAAATGCCCGTTAGACTAAAGGCAGTCATCTGGTTGACTAGTGGTCAACCTGGATGAAACTTCACCTCAGACATCCTGGAGAATCCATCTTTGGTTATTCTTATATTGATATAAGCTTCTTAAATTGATATATACAGTGACAACACGGTGATTAGGATTAAAAATACAAAACAGCTATCCTCTGGTCACTCAAGTCCTATATAAAATCAGCCTCTTCTTTTTTCTGAGATAGTCCCTCGTTCATGATGGCAACACCAACGGCGTGAAGGTAGTTACATTAATTGTATGATCTCAATAGTCTTCAGTGGCGTTATGATCTGATTCAATCTTTTAGTGAGTTATAGGCTTTTGTGGTCCGGGTATTGATGAAATCTGCCTTCTTAAAGTCAGCCTATGGAATGAAAGAAACAGAATAATATCTTCAGTGCTGATTCTGCAAGGGAAGGGTGGATTCAGCTGCCTAAAAGCTAGATACGGAGCCATGGCGGGGGTCTAGGCAGAGTCCTCTACAGTCAACAGGGACGGAACAGGCATCTCCTGGGAGTGACTCCATTCAGTCTAAGATAGCCGAGATGAATCATTGGAGTTGCTCAACTCTCTCTTCTGACTGTATGGGGAGCCTATTCTTCTAGCTTGGCTCTACAGACTCCTAACTCCTAGGTGACTAATGTCAGCTGAGATAAACCCTACCTGAACAAACAGTTCAGGGCAATGCCAAAATGACTCAGGATTTTATCAATATCATTTGATCAAGTGATTTCTGTTGCTTATTAGACTGACTTTTCAAAAATGTCTAGGCATCAGGAGGCTCCAGTTTTCAGTGCTATACCTGATATCTCTAGGAGACCCGATTTGCATAGGAACAGCAAGTAATCAGAAGTTTTTGGAACTCAGATCTGACAAATGTATTTTATAGGTATACCCAAAGTACCAATGACTTCAGAAAATACATGCCATCAGGGACATTGCTGTACAGTAAAGTCAGAAATGTAGTTGCAAAAAGCCAGAGACAACAAAATCCAACTAGAGTTCATATGGGTACAGCACGAGAACACAGATTTCTGGTTTGTGGGACAGTATACTGCTGAGTGTGATGCAAGACTGTTAAAGGATACTACACTAAGTAACTTTTGTTGAGCAAATTTCAGCGAAAAATCTACAAGAAAGAACAAGCTGCCTAATAAATGCTAAAGGCTAGAGCTTAAGAAAATGAAATAGTTTTAGGTTATAGGGAATTATAGGTGACAGATATTCTGAACAGCAAGAAAAGAAGGAATGAAAACAGTCTGAAATGCAGGCTGAAGGTAGGTAGGTTGAAATCAGTCCAGCTGTTTGTTGAAAAAGCAGTCATAGAACTTCAAAAGGAAAGAAACAAACTGATTTGTTGGCTGATTCATGCTGGTCATTTTTTGTTTGATTTTGACTGAGGCATTAAACACTTGCCAACACTTGTCCCAGGCCCTACCTTTTTGTCTGAATATACCTAACACCTGGGCTCGCAGACCATACAAACAAGGAGAACAAAACTGCTCTGGTTTTAAAGCAGAAAGCTGCCTCGTCCTGCCTTTGCCTTTGCTGGCACCTTAGGGCCTCTGTGTCAGGTTGGTTCAGTCAGTGGTGGACAGTGCAGAAGTGCTAAGGGCCCCAGAGGACAAATGAGAGGGTTCTCGGTCCAAAAGAACAAATTACACGTCTTTGCTCAAACCCAGATCTTACCTTTTTGTAAGCGTTGTGGAGATCAGTATGTGACCACAAGGAGTAGAGGAGGACTGAAGCAGCCCTACTAGCTTTGCTGGACATATTACTGCAATTTTGTGAAAAGAATGATAAAACATGTTTAAATTCCCACTTCATAATCACAGTGCATGTGCAGACTTCAGCAAATGTAACCTCGTAGCATTTTTTCTGTCTCTCTCCTCCTAAATGCTGTTTTATGGCTCTTTATGTATTCTAGCGCATTTCATGCTGGCCTGACTACTGAAACAAAGCAACATATCTCCCTGTGTCACTCATTCTTCAAAACCAGAGAGAAATTAAGTACTCTGTGGCCTTAATCTTAGAGCAGCTATCGTACTGTTCATATTTAGTTGAGGAAAATACACCTCAATATAACAAGCATTCAAAAGGATCTTTCCAGCAGGTAAAACCTCTGGTTAGTTAGGTAGGATTCAAACCATCCAGAGTCTCATGAGGCCTGCTTTACTGAGATGAATTTCCTCTTTCATTTTGTAAAAAGAGAGGAAGGCAAACAGAATAATCGTTCATATTCACAAGGCATTAATTATTCTTTTTTGAGTAAACACTGGTTGCATGTGATTACATGTTAAATCTTGATTAAAGAAAATTCAACATCTATTATCTAAAATGCCTCTTTATAAATATGTTAAAGTACATTTCTATCAGCTCTATAAAATTTATCTCTGCACCCTTCTGCTAACAATTATCGGGGCTGTGTTACAAAGAACAAGAAATATAGAAACTTTTTCGGGACAGATAAGATCTGATGGCCAGGCACTATATATATATTAGAATATAGATAATATTGTGGCATCATCTTCTGAGGCACTATTTAAAATGCTGGAACATGGCAAATTTTGCTCTGGATGGAAGAGCTGTTATAAGAGATTTTTCTGTATTTCTGAATACGTGCAATTCTATTCACATCGCAGTCACTTGTTAAAGCTGTCCTGTGCCTTAAGATGCAGTGTTTCCCCCCTGTTCCAGGCAGCAAAGGTTGCAGTTTCTTTTGTCCCCAGGGAAAGGAGGAGGGGGAGGGAAGTCTTCTCAGCCATCTTACCTGTCATTCATGCTGATGGTAATAATCTTTGGTAGGCCATTAGCACTTAGGAGAAGCCGTGCATTGTGAGAACTGCTCTGTGTCAAATTGTACAAGGTGTAGCAGAGGGACGCTGTAGTTTCACAGACAATATCAGACCCTAGGACAGACTCGGGAAGTATCGAGACCAAATCAGGCAAAACTTCTCTAGCTACAAGTTGGAAGAGAGACAAGCAACTCCATTACTAACAGGTGCAGATTTATCTAGGGGTCCTACAAGACCTAACTCTTCCCATTATCACCTATCAAGGTGCTGTGTGCTCCTGCAACAGAGTCATGGTGTCAAACCTGCATTACATCCCCACAATTTAGGTTAAGCTGCATCCACACTAAATCAGACAGTATGTATTTTGCCTCTTATACACGATACATTAACACCTAGTGTACTGTAGTGAGGTCTCTAGGCATGTGCTAGCAACAGGCTCCCACTTCCCGAGGAACCCTGTGTCTCCTACAGGTAATTGTGGGTATAGTGATATACATCAAACTGAGAAAGGGTGACTATAGCACGATTTTACTGCTGAACTTGTCAATGGTTGGCTATAAGGGGATGCACACAATCAACCTTCTGAGCTGGTGTGTAAGCTATCTATTTAAGAAGAATGTCCTAATCCGAAGTCTGTCCCTACTCAAGAAACACCACATCACTTTGACCACACTGGAGGCAACCTTACCAGCCAACCAAACAGCAAACAGCAGCTCTGGACAGCAACTGAGTCCTGTTGTGTACTATGAGATCTGTGCCATGTGGACCAGAGATGATGGAGAAAATTAAAGCAATAGGTCGTAGCCACCTGCTCCCACTGTAAGAAGCAGCACTGGGCATTTTGGGCCATTCTCCCCTTTGTAATCAGTGTTTCACTTGAACAGAGCACTTTGCTCTCCGTGAATTCTGTTCAGTCCTCCAGATGGGTATGTGACAATGCTAATGTATATTAAGATTAAATTACATGCAATTCAGAAAAGGATCTTTAAAACCGGATGAACCACCTGCTATGCTAAGTATCAGTCAAAGCATTTATGTCAGACATGATAGTCTATTTTTTCTTCCATTGGTAAATCAAGGAACGTGATTTTTAGAAAGTGTACACTTGGCAGTGTCTTGAAAACATCTGTTCAGAACAAAGGTTATTTTTTCAAGTAAAATAGGAATTTTTCTGACGTTTTCCAATCATTTAAATTTTAGATAAGTTTTACATTAAATTAATCTCAATTTCATATCAAAGGTTCATTTTGCTTGATGAATATAGACATTTATCTAAGAAACAGTATGCCCTTCCAAATGTTTGCCTCTGGCCAAAATTATGTGGAGAATCTGACCTGAATTCAAGCATGGTTTCAATCAACCAAAAGGAACACCTTTTCATGGAGAAAAGGTTCACCTGAAATTCCCCCATTTCTTCCTACCATGGGTAAAGCAAGAAAATGACTGAATGTTCAAGATGAAGCACCTTTCTCCAGAGTTTCAGGCTATGCTGTCTTTCTCACATCCTTTCATAAATTATTTTCCTGATGAAATCCCAGTTTCTTCTTCCCAGGTCAATTCCTACTCCTTCTGGGGGATTCACCACTTGTAATTTTTAACACTATATGGATTATCCCTTTGAAATCAGTCTGACAACATATTATAATATTTTCATTAATAGGAAATGTTCTCTAAGGATTAAACTGTGCCCAGGAGACTGTTCTGCAGAATTCTGGAGGTTAATCTGCCCCATGAACCAGCTGTATGTCTATAATTTCCCCTTCCACCTCCAGTAGGAATACAGGAAAAGACAATAAATGTTATGATTTTATCCTACCAGTAGGAAAAAAAAATCCAAATATACATTAAACTGAAATAAAAAAATACTTGGAATAGAAATGGCTTCTGACGTGAAAATAATTACAACATTTTACAAATAAGGTCCTCCAAAAAGTTTGAACTATTTTCTCTAAAGCATCTTCTAGCTTCCACTCTCAAAAAACTTATGCAGGAAAACTGTGAGAGCTGCAAGCTTCCAAAGCTTTGTGTCTGAAGGAAAAAAATATTATTTTCACCAGAAGAATTGGAGATGTTCTATGATTTCTCCCAAAGGATTACAAAGCTGTGGCAGCACAGAACCCAACATTCCCATTCCTTTACCCTATTTTAAGCAGAAGGAAAACTCCCTCTACAAATCTGTGTAGATTTTACTTCCATTATGTATTTTGTGAAAGTAACATCAATGGAAGTATCTGATGAGGAATACATAATTTATAGAAAACTTGAGGTTAGAGTCTTTCTTAGGCAAAAACTTTATTTTCAACCCTGCAAAATGACTGCAAGTACTTTTTTATTTAAAGAAGGAAAGCTTAACGTAAAGAGAACAGAGAAAGAAAGCCCAAGAGACGTTAGTCTTTGCTCACCTATATCACTTTGTAGAGAGGTGTTGCGAGACAAGTTCCTGAGCAGTGAGACTGCTGTCTTCTTTACTGTTGGGTAGCTTACATGCAGCATAGTTCGAATACTTGGAAGGCCATTTGCCTTCTGAACAACAGTCTGGGCCACTGCAAACGGCATCTGTTATAAGGCATGTGGCAATAGTGTGTCATTACCATGAACGTACAGCCTCATAAACAAATGCAGCAGCTTCTCTACATCAATGTAAGCACGTTTAAAATAGTCTAAATCCAGAGCTATGTATGAGCTGCAACAGAAAAGGAAGGTGATATAAAAGAAATTTTGAGTCCTCTTTCTCCCACATGCTTTTGGCCAGTTCCTCAGCCAAAACATGACAGAGGTCATTAGTTTCTTCACCATGAAAGTGATCTGTGGTTGTGTCAGAGACTTACTCTCCCCATGGAACTGATTATGTTCCACAAAACCACTTTTTTTGTGCTTTTAACATCTACTTATCCCTCATTGTACAATGAACAGGCAAAGTTCCACACACAGAGATGTACAAAGAGTGAGGAGAAGCAGTCCCCATATTTGCCAAGCAAGAAATAGCTGCACCACCAGTTAAGATTTTCCCTTCGACGTTCTTTGATTTCCTTGATTACGTCTATGAGACAGTGACTTGTCAGTGGTTACCTGATCTCAGTGCTATGGGCATGATGCACTGCAGCCCTAAACTCTATGCATTCACATTAAGAAATAATGAGGGGGGGAAAAAAAAAAAGGTGACTTACTGGTCCAGTGCCAGCTGTGAGGTTCTGAAGAGCTCCCAGGGATGCTTCCTGGGTATAGCTTCTGGTACTCTTTGCTATTAAGGAGAGATATATCCTAATCAGTGTGGAATGCCAGAGCGATTCAACACCTCTGGGATTGCTCTTTTCCTCAGGTAGTGGGGTGTCCTGCTGCCTCTAAACATATAAACAGATCAAGCCTTTAGAAACAGTGACCTTCTATGACTTGATTCATCACAAGCTAAACTAGCCATTTTGTAACTGCCTATGACCAGATTATTTGCAGATTATCAAATGTTTGTGAACTCAAACGACAATGTGTAAAATTTCAATATTTAATTATATTGGCCACTCCATCCAAAAAGAAGAGATAGGTATGGTAGAAGCTGCTTCTCATCTGTCAGCAACTGACACTAGGGACTGAGGCCAAGGAGAAACAGAAATGGCCAGCTAGAGTTGTACTGTGGATGGAACGGGAGAAGACAGAATACCCTCCAGCAAAACTACTAGATGGGGAAGGGTCTTCAGTCCTTTTCTTTCACTTTCCCCCTCCCCTGACACCTGTTTTCTCTCCAACAGTTCCCAGTTGCTGAAACATTTGCGATGTGTATCACATGGCAACAAAAGAAGTGGTCTTGACATAGCCCAAAAGCCAACAAGTCATGGAAGTGGCAAGTCACCTTGTACTGATTTCACTGGTGAAACCATCACAATGCCCACTCGTTGCTCGGGCACTTGCACAATTGCCATACATGGTACAGATACCACTTAGATCCATCAGAGGGGATGAAACTGGCAGTATTCATCAGGTAATGGAACAGTGAATTGCTGTGTCATTTTCATCATCATCAGCTGAACAAGATAATAGTTCTTAGGAAAGGTTATCAATAAATTTGGATATTTGGGGCAAGTAAGTGTCACACTACCAGATACATCAATAACATTTTTAAGTGGATTACAGCCTTATTCTCCAGAAGTTGCTACAACTGCTTAATAAAATGAGATCTAACTAAACATGTGCTTTACCTCTTTTACTTTTCTGCTCCGTGTTCCAAAACAGCCCGGTGTTTTATCATTGCTAGAAATATTTCTTCTTTGCATATATATGCTCTGGGCATACCTCTCAGGGAGCTCTATCTCTAGCTGGTAGGAAAGATTGTGAAGAATGCACACACAGTTCTCTGTGGCCTAAAATAACAAAAGAATACAAATCTTGAAAGCTTTGGCATATGTTGAATGGACATGTATAGACGTGGGAAGAGCTTTCATTTCTGGATCTTCAACAACTAACTGAAGAGCTTCTAATGGCTTACAGAAGAGCTAGTCTTCATGCCAGTGATCCACAAGACTGCATTTACACTGATAAATTAAACATGCCCTGGGATGTTCCTGAGCACTGAGGCCAACTGGCACACAGGGCTTGCATTTGGAGTAGGGCACATGCCTGTTGGAAATTATCCTGGGACGTTATAGTTTCTGAATTGTGCCTGGGAATTGTTTGGACAAGTGCTATTTGGCACAGACCAGAAGTGTGCCAAGGAATGTTTAAGAGCTTTCTCTTATCTGGGCATGGTTAAGGTCAGGTCTACAATTTCTGAGTGATGAGTCTAGTGGCAAATAGCTTTATTACCAGTTCCTCCTTTTTTGAAAGAAAAAAAGGAATGAGTGGTTTTAAGACAAAATGCAGCAGGGAGCTATTGGCATAAGTGGAATGTGCTGGATTCTCCCTGAAGCTAATGGCACTGAATACAGGGAGATGGAGAAGCTCAAGTAACTAATCCTAGAACAGAGCTATAAATGTTCAGTAATTACCACTACACAGCACAAGTTATAGCAGGCATGCTAGAAGTGCCTCACAGGCTACAGCCTAACCGTCTTATAAGTGACAGCTGGTCTCACCCAACTTCACCCAGGTAAAAGGCAAGCATCTAGTCTAAGAAATGTTCAGGGTTCATCTGCAGTCAATGGTGGGAGCAAGAGAATGAGAGGAACTGGCTTCTGGAGGTGTCCACATCCTTGCAGTTACTGGCTTTGGCAGAATGTATAACTTCTAAAAAACTTAGGAAAATCAATCTCATTCTAAATGATGCAAGCTCCTTAATTACACTGCCACCCAAAGAGATTTAGGTTCTTCATTTCCTAAGGGGTATATAACATTAAATATACAGGAAAGTAACCAGATTAATTGTTTAAGCTTCTAGCTAGCTAGCTCCCAAAGACGACTTAAAAGGTAATATCAGACTTTTTAGATGTTTCAGTATCTCTGAAAGCTGTGACTTTATGTCACATTTTAAAAAAAGACAGCAGTTTCTAGCTCTTTCTGGTGTTATGT
This sequence comes from Scopus umbretta, assembly GCA_013400535.1. Lineage (NCBI taxonomy): Eukaryota > Metazoa > Chordata > Aves > Pelecaniformes > Scopidae > Scopus > Scopus umbretta. The sequence goes on along the minus strand of VZTL01042331.1, from coordinate 25,453 downwards.
TATTCTTTTACGTTGCAGAATAAAAAAAAAACCACTTCAGAAAGCTTCTTACTAGACTTTCATCTTCAGTGACAGTTCTAAAAGCCCTGGAAATAAGTATAAGATTGGCACTTACAGCACAACTGTTTCTGAACATTGGTTTCTAAACAAAAAAAAATGTTCTCCTAGCACTTTCCCCTAGGAAAAGACCTTTCATCTCAAAGAATACCTTGTCATTAGGCTCGTGGTCTGCAATAGCTCCTTGAATATAATACACAAGAGAATCAATCAAGCCGTTGCATTCTCTCATCTTTTTCCTTCCTTCTGGGCCAGCAGAGCTCATGTTTCTGTGCAGGAAAGAATACGTTGGTGAAAAGAGATTTAGTCAAAGGTATTTCCTTGTGCCCCTCTGACAAACTTTTCCAGATAAATCTTAAAGATACTGAAGTTAAGGGTGACTGCCTCCTTTCCTCAGAGCTGTAAGATACTCTGAGCCTCTGCTAAGTAAAACTTTCACTTCAGTGCACTGGAAAAAACACTGCTGTGTTTGGATGGATAAGGTAAGACCTGACTCAAATCTTCAACTCAAAGTTGAACTAATCCTTTTTAAACAGTCAAACAAACTGGCCTTTTTTTCCCCCATTATTCCATTTTTAGTTATATTTTTAATATTTAGGCCAGTAGCTATGAAAGATACCTGTAAAAATTTTTAGCATTTACCTACACCAAACCAGGTCTTGATCCAAGATGACCCATCAACTGACACATGTTCTGAGCGTTTCAGCAACATTTGTACATTAACACATAAAGATAACCGATGTCAGTTACAGGGCAAATTCTATGATTCATAGAATCATAGAATCGTAGAATGCTTTGGGTTGGAATGGACCTTTAGAGGTCATCTAGCCCAACCCCCTGCAGTGAGCAGGGACATCTTTAATTAGATCAGGTTGCTCAGAGCCCCGTCCAACCTGACCTTGAATGTTTCTAGGGATGGGGCTTCCACTACCTTTCCAGGCAACCCGTTCCAGTGTTTCCCCACCCTCAGTGTAAAAAATGTCTTCCTTATATCCAGTTTAAATCTATGCTCCTTTAGTTTCAAACCATTACTCCTTGTCCTGTAACCACATGCCTTGCTAAAAAGATTGTCCTCATCTTTCCCATAGGCCCCCTTTAAGTACTGAAAGGCCGCAATAAGGTCTCCCCACAGCCTTCTCTTCTCCAGACTGAACAACCNGACTGCTCTCAATCCCTTCATCCCCAAGGCTGTAGCGTTGCATGGGGTTGTTGTGACCAAAGTGCAGGACCCGGCACTTGGCCTTGTTGAACCTCATACAATTGGCCTCTGCCCATCGATCCAGCCTGTCCAGATCCCTCTGTAGAGCCTTCCTACCCTCAATCAGATCAACGCTCCCACCCAACTGGGTGTCATCTGCAAACTTACTGAGAGTGCACTCAATCCCCTCATCCAGATCATTGATAAAGACATTAAACAAGGCTGGCCCCAATACTGAGCCCTGGGGAACACCGCTTGTGTCCTTCTTGTGCTGAGGATTCCAGCGCTGGCACAATGTTCACACAATGTTCACATGGTAATTCATGTACTTGTGGAAATGCTCTGAGGGGTGCTAGTGGGCAGGAGGGGACATGAACGCAGCCGAGCTGGTAGGTTGGAACAGCAGTCCAGCCCCACCAGTGGACGAGAGGCTAAGGGGATGAATCACAACATGGCTGCAATTGCCATCACTACCCGACCAGCAGCATGAGACAAGGAAGAGATAAAAATACACCATGCTCAGCTGATTCCAAGCTTCCCAGAGAAGGTGCTGGCATCTAAGCAGAAAAAAGCTGAAGCCACTAGAAGCTGCTCAGAGAGGGAAATGCCAGATGCCTTCTGCAGATGCCTTCTGCTGCTCTACCGCAGAGGCTCAGACATTGCTCTGCACACTTTCTGTTTCCTCCAGAACCAAAGGAAGCCCCTGCTTGCCCAGCTTTCAAGTAACATTTTCTGTGCTTTGTGGTAACCCAAGTACAGCTTGAAAATTAATTATGAAAGTAATTTAAAAACTCTTTGAAAAGCCAAACACACACTTGCTGCTTGAAGTTTGGCTCTAAATAAGCTACTGATTTCCAGGGAAGTAACAACACTTACAACTTTGGGGTATAATTATTTTTACAACTGAACAAACTCTGAATTATGGAATGCTGGAATTATAAACCTAGGCCTCATTATTTTGGACTCCTGCAGCTCTGCTGGCCAAAAGGCTCCACACAGTATCACATTCTGGCTTCTTTGTTTGAAATAACATTAGATATAACCCAGTCTTAGCATCCATGACAAACAGAGAGGGACATGTTCCTTTAGATAGTTTCAGAGAGTTTTTTTTCTGTACTTACTTTACCCACTGGAAATTACAGTGGATTTTATTAATGACAAATAAGTAAGATACAGCTTTAAACTTTGCTGTGGCTTATGATTGTAAAATGAATGTAGCATTTTATATACTGTGAATGCAGTTGTTCTGTTTTTTTTCCCCTGGGAAGTACACATTCAGATTAAATACTAGTGCACTGTAATTATAGTTTTAATTTAGGTCATGCCGTTAACAATATCCCTATATGTGAGTTCATTTATTCTCTCATGAAATTACATATCACAAAATCAATATTCAGATTCCTCAATATGGCCTACTATAGCCATCACTTTGGAATTTAATTTTACCTATATATGTCACATTTGAGGCATGTCACCCTCTCATGTGTTTATGGCTATACTGACAGAAATGTACATGCTACAGCCTTTCTAGTGCATAGCAAAAATAGTTTCTGAGGTACGCTGACTAAAAATACTATTAAAAGATAAGTGTGGAATTTTCCTCGCCAAAGACACTTCAGCTGATACAGTATTTTGTTTTGTCACAGCACGTTATTCTAAAAATCCCTGAACTTTCGACGAGTACAATCACGCTGAATGGCTGTGTGAGGACAGGCCACCACCTGGCCTTGCTGTCTAGCATGAATATGGTGGGGCACATAGCTTTATAGCTCAGGAGGCAGAGAAGAGTCTGAATCAGAGGCATTGTCCTGTTCTGCAAAGGAAATGAATTCCTGAACTCTGTTTCATTAAGAAGCTGATGCTGAACTGTTCATCCAGTCAGAGATATCAGTGTGTGTCTGTGTGCACGTCTGGACATGTATGGCCACTCCTTCCTCCACCTTTCCATGTTTCCTTATCACCACAACGTCGACTGGGGAGGGAAGAGCTTCTGCTCTCCCACTTGCCCAATTACAGTTGTAACCACCTTACTCTGAATAAGGTCAGAATTGGTTTGAAGGCAGAGAAGAGCATTTCAGGCAAAACCACAGCTGACAGTTTAAGTTTGTTTGCTAATTGAAGCTTGGGAAATTCCAGGAGATAAAAATATTATTAGACTGGGAAAAAATAAATGTTTCTGAGAAGTGTCACAGAAATGTAAACTAAAAAAACCCAAATTTTAAACAATGACAACATTTGGGTTAGAAAATTGCAAAACTGGCTTCATGTTGGCTTCCCAAGATTTGAGGTTCCTGATAACTGGAATGCCTCCCTCTCAGCTCAGGAGTTGGACTCTCTTGTGGAGCTCCTGGAGGTTTTGAAATACTCAGTGTTAGGGCAATTGCCATGGTTGGGCTGGCCCAGTATTGTGGCTCATGGCAACCCCCATCGTGAGACTTCAGGGCTACCTAGAAAGTCTGCTGTGCAAGTTTGTTTTACTTGCATTTCATCAGAAGTACACAGAGACAAATACATCTGTGGAAAAAAGGATCAGCTAGAGTGAAGATCAAGAGTCTTCTCATAGAAAAACTCTTCTGCTACCCCATTTTTGATCTGTCTACCCTGCATCAGTATTGAACGGTTGGGAGACTGCAGCATGGGGAGAATGGAGCCTTAGGGCGATCACTGCTTGTAGGGACGCTCTCCTTCGAATGTCTCAGAACTTACGTTCTGGCATCATCTAACTATTAAAAATCTCTGACTTCTGGCATGCTTAAATATGGTAAACCTGGTGACGTGTGCAAACTATACCACACGCTAATGTGGAGGCATCATATCTATCCACATGCCTCATTTATCTCATCCCGTATTTGCTGCTTCTGTTATCTCTTGCACACATATATGGTGTAACTATATCTGCAACCGAAATAGCCATTTGCCCACGTTCCTGTGGTGTTTGTGGAGGATCAGCTAATTCCCTATTGGGAAATACTGTTTCGATCCAGAGATGTAAGGTAAATACAAAGAAATGTAACATAGTAAAATCAAGCATGATTTTGAAAGAAACAGAATGATAATATATGTTCAGTTAGATTGCAGATGGCACCAAACGAAAGGGATGCTCCCTTTAAGCAAGCAGCAAGCCACACACTGGCAGACTATGTTGGAAAAGGTTTTTGCACTGCTGTGAATGATCCACATGACTGATAAGAAGAGGGCTTTTGCTCCTGGGACTCATTCTGCTAAAACTGGTAATTTGAATTCAACTCAATTATGTGATAACAATTTCCTGAGGTAGTTCAGGAAATTCTATTCCCTTATGCCTTACACAGTACAAAAATGCAACAGGGAGGGAAAGGTATCTGGGGATCTACTTAGTAACTACAGGCGCCAGGCTGCAAGCTGCTTGCTGGAAATAACACAATTCCTTTCAGGAATTGGGGGAGCAGATAAACTGAAGAGGAGGCAAGAGAAGATAAGAATGGGTGGAAATAAACTTAAAGGAATGGCAATGCTATGCAGGAGGCCTCAGTTCAAAGACTTGTCATCAATCATTTGTTTTATGTTCTTTCTTAGAAGCTTCCATTATGAAATTGAGCTGCCGTTACACTTTTCAACACACAGTGAGAGCTTTGGCTTCATTTCTCTCCAGAGCAAATGGAAGTAGGTGTTTACACAGCCTCCTGGTCTGAAGTGCAGTGATACTACCTCCAACTACAGCTTTCCATACTCCTTGTGGGTCACTGTGTAATTCTCAAAGAGCTTAAAAGGGAGCTGGGACAGACAAAGCATGAAAAAAATAATGATGAAAAAGAAAATGTTACTTCTATTTTACTAGCTGCGGAACCAGGAACAGGGAGGTTAGCTGACTTTTCTGGAGATAGTTATGTAGAAATTTTTGAAGAAATAGGATACATAGGGCCACAGGACACTCCTGTTACAGAGCAATTAAAAAGGAGGACTCTATAATGAAACAAAGCAGTTGCAATCACTAGCTCCAACACTTAAACGAAATGTTTTGCAGGAGGAAATGTGACCACTAAACATAAATTTTGGGAAGTTCAGCATTGCAGAACTTTTGGGAACAGGTATTTCAAGATAAAAATGGAACAAGATCATTATCAGCTTTCAAGGTATAATACAGACAGCCTTCTACTAAGCCTTCCTTTTAATCAGAAGACAAGTCACACCAGAAATTAACTTATGTATATAAATAATATTCAAAACCATATATTCTGCATGCTGTTGGCATCTTAACCCTTTCAGACTCAGAGAAGAAGTATGGAGGAGGAGGCTAAGTGTCTTGAAGATTTCTACCCATTTGTATTGGAACTGGACACCCAACTATTATGAGTAGGACTTTCAGGCCAAGAAAAAGTGACTTTACGTCTAAAATCCAACAAGACTGGTTTGCAAAAGTCTGCAGTACTCCTCTAGACAGTTTAATACACCAATTTTACTTGTTCAGCTTGTTGTCAGGCAACCAGTGAAGTCTTTTGATTTGGCTTACTCAGACTGTTCAGGGCACAGTGTTTTTTATCAGATTTCAGGACTGAACAATACCACTACTTATTCTAACTGCTAATGCAGAATTGTGTGGTGTACACAGCTTCTTTTTATTATGTTAAGTTCTGTGGCCTGTGGTTTCTGTAAAACTGTGTCAGAAGCAAAACTTTAAGACAAATTACAGACCTAGTGAATGGGATTAACAAATCTTTCTAACGTCAGGCTTCCTTATCAGTGACTACATACACTGACACAGGCAGCCGAGACTCAGGACTCCACAATACTTCTGGCAATAACTGGTTAGCAGAACGGGGAGTGTTCTGGTATTCACTCATTCCAGTGTTAGGATCTGCGATATTATCTGCTAGACATGGGTTCACTTCTCTTCCTGAAATTCTGTCAAAGAGGATGAAGAGAGCTTTAATTTATTAGTTGGTAACTGTGTGGCACAGCGCATACGCCCATGCCAGACGATAGTGTTAGATTTGGACTGTGGGTGTCCCTTTCAGTCAATAGTTGTATGTACATTTTTGAAAAGAAGTTTTGGCATTCTCCTATAACTAAGTACTGTACTATGCATAATGTATTGCACTTCAAAGTATTATTTTTACCCTGTAATAGGAGCTGCAGGCTATAGACTTTATCAACATGCACAACAAATATATTAGTATTACAAAAGGGAAGACTAATTACAGATTTATATTCTGGCAAATATATACACTCTAAACATCTTCATTAGTAACATCATTCCCTCAGTGCACAGTTTTTTTCACTTTGTGGTGTGCTTTTCTTTTAGTTTTCAGCATTTCTTTGTGCAGAGATTTTTTTTTTTTAGATTAATACATAAGGAAGGAATAATTCTAGTGATCTAATCTGGGAGGTGTGTTAATTTCCAATAAGGAGATGCAAACTGATTAATCTTAAAAATTTCAGATATTTGGTCTGTAGAAATACGGTAAGCCTCATTAAAAACTATTCTCTGCTAGAAGGTACGTTGGTAATCCTGCAGATCAACTTTACCTGTGAATTTTCAAGTCCTTCTTGTTCTAATTATAATTTTCAGTGTTCAAGCTCTTAAAAATGAGAAGGACTAGAATATGGCCATCATGTTTTTAAAACAGGTAGTCTTGAACATCTAGATAAGGGCAATTTGAGAGACTTTTCATTAAGGCTGCAGAGCTAACTGCAGCTCTGGAGCAGTCCCACTCACCGACTTTCTGTACAGAGTAAGGTATGTTCAGAATCTACTTTAATTTAAAACAACTTGGCTACTGTTACGCCTTATTTGTCACATATCAAGTCATGTCAAATTGCTGCAACAAGCTCAGAAAGAGTAATACCATGCTAAAACTGAGAATGATCCTGTGCCCCCATCAGCTGGCTCATCGGGAAGAGAAGGTACCAGAGTCCAAATGTAGGAGAGGAGCAGGTTATGCCACCACAGAGTGGCACACCCACCAGCCAGACTGGTTTCTGTACCAATGCAGCTTGGGCTAATTAATATGAAAAAAAAGACAACCTGCTTCATTTCATAGACACCGCCACTAGTGTTAGACAGAGAGATTTTATTATGGGTAGTTAATATTTCTCTGTATTTGCTTTTGAGCCACCAGAGTAAATAAAAGTTAATTATTACTTAGAGATGAAGTTAATTAGTAGTTAGTGGGCTGGCAGGAGTTCCTGCAGAAAAAGGTGCTTTATTGGTGACTATTTTGTATAGCCAACAATTAATTTGTCTTTTGAAACCACATAAGCCAGTTGCAGAGCTGTTTACACAGTAAAAATTCATGCAGTACAGATACAACTACTCTGCTGTAGGACATGTTAGCAAAGCAAGTATGTGTAAGGCAAAACTGGGCAGCTTCCCAGCCTCTAAATTTCAAACTTAATTCCTTGTAGTTTACTAAGAACAGTTTAAAACTCAGGCCGTGCCCTTGCACTCATACCTTACTCATGAATTATTTCAAACTATGCCCTTTCATGCATTTTTGAATGTGTAAACAAAAGACATACAACTCTGAGACTCATACTTGTATTTACTTAATATGCAATGACTTTGAATTCATAAAGGGCCACAGTTTTATGGACTGTTATTTTTAAAGGTTTTTTTACTAAAGATGTGATTTTTATACTTCAGTCATTTAGGAGTGTGTTTACTGAGGCCTTTGCTGTTTCTCTGTAGTAGCTGCTAATGTGCTCATGAGGCTATTAGCTGATTCCAGTAGTAAATACACAACTGTAAATCTATTCATCCATCCCATGGTTGCAGCCTGGCCTCAATTTACTTGAACTTGTACAAAAAGTTGGACAGGGCTTACTTTGAATTAAAAATTGGCTTTTTCCTAATTTAGGTTAAGTCATTTTCTAATCAGTTTAGCTATAGATTATGACTCATCAAAGTAAGCATCTTTGGCAGCAGCTGAAAACTGAGCACTTCTCTGTGCTTGTAGGTACCATGTCCCCTTTCCAAGTCACCTATTTAGATGAGAAGTGATTATGGCTCAAGATTAACTCTATGTATTTATCAAAATGGTTCTTGGAGATGCTACTGAATGTAACTATTAGTTGTGGTTTATATTTCAAGTAAAAGAAAAGACTGACTTGGCCACTGCTGAACATGTTCTGCTTATGACCCAAAGGACTGCTCCCGTGCCTGGTAAAGCTGGTCGGACTCAGCAGGTATTAGAGCGGGTGAGCAGAACTTACCCAGCACAAACGGCAGAAAACACTGCGGTCCCATTAATACCTAATATTGGTAGATGAAGATGACCTGCTTAGTCTCTTGAAAGAAAATTCCAGGTACACAAGCACTTCAGTTGTCCCACTGATGGACCTATGACACCAGAACTAATCCTTCAAGTATGTTAGTCTTTCAGTAGCCCAAATGGCACTTACAGGGCTATACAACAGTAAAGTGCAAAGGGAAGAAATTGGACGAGAAGCTGCCAACTTTGTGGTTCTTATGGGAAACTGCTCAAAGGAACTGCCCACAATGAGTTATCCACTGTAAACAGCATTGCAACTGCTTGAATAAAACATACATGGCATTGGAATAGGCTGCCCAGGGAGGTGGTGGAGTCACCATCCCTGGAGGTGTTCAAAAAACAGATGTGGATGTAGATGTGGCACTTTGGGACATGATTTAGTAGGCATGGAGGTGTTGAGTTGACGGTTGGACTAGATGATCTCAGAGGTCTTTTCCAACCTTTATGANGATTCCAGTAGTAAATACACAACTGTAAATCTATTCATCCATCCCATGGTTGCAGCCTGGCCTCAATTTACTTGAACTTGTACAAAAAGTTGGACAGGGCTTACTTTGAATTAAAAATTGGCTTTTTCCTAATTTAGGTTAAGTCATTTTCTAATCAGTTTAGCTATAGATTATGACTCATCAAAGTAAGCATCTTTGGCAGCAGCTGAAAACTGAGCACTTCTCTGTGCTTGTAGGTACCATGTCCCCTTTCCAAGTCACCTATTTAGATGAGAAGTGATTATGGCTCAAGATTAACTCTATGTATTTATCAAAATGGTTCTTGGAGATGCTACTGAATGTAACTATTAGTTGTGGTTTATATTTCAAGTAAAAGAAAAGACTGACTTGGCCACTGCTGAACATGTTCTGCTTATGACCCAAAGGACTGCTCCCGTGCCTGGTAAAGCTGGTCGGACTCAGCAGGTATTAGAGCGGGTGAGCAGAACTTACCCAGCACAAACGGCAGAAAACACTGCGGTCCCATTAATACCTAATATTGGTAGATGAAGATGACCTGCTTAGTCTCTTGAAAGAAAATTCCAGGTACACAAGCACTTCAGTTGTCCCACTGATGGACCTATGACACCAGAACTAATCCTTCAAGTATGTTAGTCTTTCAGTAGCCCAAATGGCACTTACAGGGCTATACAACAGTAAAGTGCAAAGGGAAGAAATTGGACGAGAAGCTGCCAACTTTGTGGTTCTTATGGGAAACTGCTCAAAGGAACTGCCCACAATGAGTTATCCACTGTAAACAGCATTGCAACTGCTTGAATAAAACATACATGGCATTGGAATAGGCTGCCCAGGGAGGTGGTGGAGTCACCATCCCTGGAGGTGTTCAAAAAACAGATGTGGATGTAGATGTGGCACTTTGGGACATGATTTAGTAGGCATGGAGGTGTTGAGTTGACGGTTGGACTAGATGATCTCAGAGGTCTTTTCCAACCTTTATGATTCTATGATTCTATGATAAATTTCTGTTGAGGCTACCGTGAAACAGTGATATGTAAATATAGTGAATTTTCTTTACTCTTCATAGAATTTCTTGTTTACATAGAATAAAATACTCTAAATGGAAGCATGTGATGATAAAAATCTTATTACTGCCTATAACTATGTTCTGCTCCAGCACAACTAAGAAATTGTGTTTCAAAGAAATTAACCTTACTGCTTTACCTGCTATAGTTTGGGACTCTCCAAGGGGTTTTGCACTATTACTTTTCAACAAACACAATCAGAAATATGTTCTGCCAGTCAGAAGTATAGACACACAGGCAAGCTATGTGTAAGAGCTTTAATTATTCTGAGTTTGTAGAGTAGGCATATTTTTATGTGGCTCCAGTAGATAGTCACTTCTTATTCTTCATAAATTTTAGAAATTAAAATGAAGCAGGAATTGTTTATGAAAAAGGTATGAACAGAGTGGTTACAAATTATACTTATATGGGTTGAAGAACTTCACATCCTATGAAAGTGTCACTCTTGTATTTTTATGAGCAGATTATATAAATTTACACCTAGGCTTTAAAGGTCACCATGCTACACATCCACTAGAGCACTGGTCTCCCCGTGGGGTGCACAAGATGGTCCATTGGGGTGTGGGAAGGAAATATTTTTGTACCATTAATAAATAAAATTTAAAAAAATTAAAATAGTGTTTATTTCATATTTATATTTTTTAATTTATGTTTTTATGTGTGTTTTATAATGTACATAATATATTAGTACAGTAGTACATGTATAGAATTTATAAATAAATAAATATACATATACTGAGGGCATGTTCTCAAAAGTTTTTTACTGATAGGGGTGTATGATCAAAAAAGTTTGGAGACCACTGCACTGGAGTCTTAAAATAACTTTAAAAGGCTCACACGGGTTTAAAGTTTCTTTTAAGTTATTGTTAGCTTTTCTCCAGTGCTAATTTGTAATACCACTCCTACAACCATTTAAAAAAGCTTTGCTTTTACTACCATCATCATCAGTCAGGGATACATCATACCAACAACTGTTATTCAGTGGAGGATCTCTGACTTCAATGCAACTACGCACTGCAACCAGGCCTCTGATTACTATCTTCTGTTATGGACATATTTAGTCTGTGGAGTACCCATCAAATGAATATATAGGAGCCTTATAAGGAAAGCTGTTTTCATTGTATTGAGCAGTAATTCTTCTGGTCTGAGGCATTTCAAACTATGATCTGTATGCAAACTCTTCTCTTGGAGCCATCAAACTTCAAAGCAAGAAAGAAAATGAGTGCAGGCCTGTTTTATCATCACTGTTGTTTTGGATACTTGTAGGCTGAGTACTCACCTCAAGCATCCTGTGGCATTGTAGAAGATATCAGGGTCAGGTAAAGCACTTGACTTTGGGTAATCTCGATCTGGCCAGCCCGAGTAAGGGATGAGAACTGCTTCGGTCAGTGTCTGCAGGGCTTCTCTAATCAACAGGTGCTTCAGCTGGTCATTGGAGGACAAATTCCACAACAAACCTGCAATATCCAAAATAAAATCAGAATGGCAAAAAGACTCCTCCACAGTTTGAAAGACTGAATCTCAGACTCCTTGAAGTTAATGAGTGAAGGAGCCTGCCTGGCACTTGATATCCTGAAGAGAGGCAGAAGGGGCTAATAAGAGTTCACCAGCCCTGATCTGAGGATATGGAAATGAGGCAAAAAAGGAGCACAATTATCCATGTAATTAAAGTCAGATCTCTATATAGTCAGTCTAATGACTGATTGAGAAGCACAGTTTTCCATGGCTCTGCATGTGCGTTGCCCATCTGCAGCAATCATCTTCTCAGTTACCAAAGTAATGCAAGCCAAACAGAGCTAACACCACCGATGCCAGTGATCATTCCCCACACTTCCAGGGAAGAATTTGTCCCTTCTGGATGCCTGGCAGGACTAGTTGCACTTCCAAGTATCAAGTAAAGACCAATGAGAGGGAGAATAAACTCGCATGCAAAGCGGGTAGATGGGCAATACAAAGAGTGAGTTTACAAGTCTGGAAATCTGCTAGAAGACAGGAGATGCCCATTACGAAGTTTCTCTAACACTTGATAGCAAAATTCCTCATAGGAGGGAAAGCTGTTAAACACTGGTTGGCTGTTACTGTCTAGATGTTTATCACTAAACAAATCATTAAGTAACGTTACACACCTCATCTACTCACAATTCCAAACACCAAAACAAATCTAAAATATAATCCTGTGCAACTGATTAGCTTTGCTTATGTTCTATTTCAACAGATGACAATTCTTTTTAAAGTACTCTTCCCCTGGAAAAAGACACATATTTCTGCTTTTCACTACAAAGGCATTCATTGTTTCCCAGCTTGCTGCTCTAAATTTCACAGACCTCCCCCTCCAAACACTGGCAGAGTATTAGTGAATGTTCCTTTCATCAGCTCACAACAAAAAAATGTTTGTTTTGTATCTCCTTACACTTTGAATTTATTTTCAGCTGTTGTGAGCAATAGCAAAATCAAAACAAAAACCAGCCAGAAGCAGCCCATTCCTCCTTCTGGGATCAGCTCTTCAACCTCTGAATTAGGGGATAAAAGGAAGAATGTATTTTCCTGAAGGATAAAGTAAGTCTTACAGGAATTCAGACATGCAGTCCAAAGGGCGTTGGTAAGGGAAGAAGGTTAAGACAGAATGGCACAAATGCAAGGGCACAAGGACAGAATACCACATTAAAAGGAACAAGTGCATTTTGAATTATAGACAGATACCTAGAATAGTCAGAAGAGAATTTAAGATGTTGCTTACACTGTACATTTTCCAACAAAAATTCTACCTTTACCCACAGGCACTGTCTCACTGGGCTCAGAAGGATTCTCTCAGTGGCATTCTGGGTGTGGATGAATTTGTTCACATTAGAAATTGTCTGTAGGAGTGGGCTTTTTCCTTGCAGCTATGCTATAATGTATTCATAGGGGCATAGTTTTCCCTTAGATGGTTATTTGGGAAAATGGGTGGGGTCTCCTTTTAAATTTATATTTCTTTTAATGACAGTTCTGTTTGTACTGTAATCTTCCCTGCAGGAAAAATTTTGTTTCGTTTCTTAGATTTATGCTGCATGATAACAAGATCAAGAGGTTAGATACTCCCTGGAGGCTCATCTGGCTTACCTTCAAAAGCTAGTAATTTTGTTTTTTTCATGCCACAGCCATTTTAGTTTCTGTTCCTCAGTATGCTCTCCAAATACTTCAAAATGCCATTCCTGTCTTGGCTCCTGCATTGTCTCCAAGTGACATCCTCTCCTGCTGTTCAGGAGTAACCTCATTCCCTTCCGAAGAGATTTGCAAGAAGTTTGTTTGTATGTCAAACAAAGGACAGAGCCTATGGTTCCTTTACTTTATTTGTATCAATGATTTTATGAAGCTAGCAAATTCACTCAATGTGATCTTGAGGAGGCCTCATTCCCCCTAAGAAGAGGTCATATAAGCACAGCAATTCCACAGAAAAAATGGGCAGCTATTTTCTGCACAGGGGCATTAGGTAAACTGGTCCACAGCAGCTTTCAAACCACTGTCATAAGCACAAAGCCACTTTGATGGGGTACTGGTTTGGTGCTTTTTGTGCGTTCTCCTAGGATGCACAGACTGTAAGGCAGGACACAGCACTTGCCATAATCAGCATTTATCTCCATACACTTTCATTGCTTCAGTCTTTTCATAGGATGATACAAGGCCCACTGCATGACTATGCTCAGATGGTATTCCTCAGCCTAGGTCTTGAAGAAAATACAGGCCATCAAAATATTCTTTGAGAATATATGCTATGATATGATATGGTGTAATATTAGGCAAGTGTTTGTCTGTATTAACACTGCTGGTACTAATAAGCCAGTGACCTTAAAGATAAGCTTCTAAGGCTGAGATGTACTTATTTCATGTGCACAAGTATTAGATCATATTTCTGACAGGTAGTAAAGTATGGTACGAGAAAACCTCTGTGTCTCGAGTTTTAACTTCTTTGTCTACAACTTCCTTATCTTCGTGTACTTTTGTCAGGTGGAGTGCTTTGATACCATACTTCCTACACAGCAGTAGAACCAAAAAGCTTTCCTCTGCTGAGCTTAGACATCTTTATTAATGAGTATCACACGCTTTCGATCCTTGGCTAGGAGTCTCTCACCAGAGATCAGTGTGGTATTATCAGGTACCAAGATTATTTTATTAATCTCTTATGGGGGAGGGCATTCAGCTAATTATATCACGCATTTGGAAGTCTCTAATTTACAGTCAAAGTAGGCAAGTTAAAGTATGATGTGGAAAGACAGATGGGCTTCTCATACTGACCAGGTGGAAGCCCAAAGGTACTGCATTAACCTTTTCCTGGAAGTGTTACAACACTGCAGGACAATTGCATGCATAGCTGTGATATTCCACTAGTCCTGTGGAAGCCAAAGGCAATGCAAAAGGAGGAACAAAACCTCTAGGTGAGCCATCAGTCAGACAGGGAAACTTGCTCAGCAGGGTTTAACCATTTTGGTAGAAAGGCACTCAGAGGTTTGCGTGGTACTTAGAAACGTTGCAGCCCTTCTCAGGCTACATAGCCAACCTGTACAGGACAGCAATTCCAGTGTTCCCTAGATATCACTGTACATGCCAAGANACTGGGGTTAAACCACGACATCAGCACACGCTTAAGAGTGACTGTCCACCTCCTGTCTGCAGCCCACTCCTTGCCTGCCTTTGAAGTGTCGGCTGGGAAAGAAATGGCTGGACGCAAAGTTAATATTCTCATAGAAATTCATTCAACCAGGCTGCCCTTTGCCCTGTAGTCTCCTTGCAGCTTGCTGGGGAGCTGGAAGCTCAAATGATGGCAAAAAGTATGCCCTAGTGCCATTTTCACCACAGGACCCAGTGTACTTCCTCCTGACTGCACATTTGGTCTTGAACAAAGCGAGAAATACGTCTTTCTTAGTATATTTTTAAAGCCATCCCTTGCAACTGATAGGCATGAAAGTATATTGGAATATTTTGCTTTACACAAACTACAACATCCTGCTCCGTATTGCTTAATTATTTTGTTGGTGTTTTGTATGTTTCGTGAGTAAATATTCATGCTCAATGACAGCATTAATTGCAGAAAGAAGGTGCCCCTTCATCCATTTTCACACTGGTGAAGGGGAAGACATATAGTAATATTCACAATATCCATATGAGTTATCCTGCACAAACAGTCAAAGTTTTTGTCAGAAATTATGAAATTGCTAGCAAGAAAAGAGCATTAGCTTTCTGGCTGCTGTACCACCATTTTCACTGCTTCCCTCACTGGTGTGTAATAGCACTGAGAGACAACACACTATACAATAAGTTACTAAGTGACCCAATTCTGCATCTGATGAATGTGAAAAACTTTAAAACATTTTAATGTTGCAGAGCTGTAGAACTGAGCCAAAAGAGCCAACAATACAAAGCTTTGTTCTCCAGCTTAGGGAGCGCAGTATTTCAAATACTTAAAAGAATGCAGAATTACAGAAGGTCTCAACATGCCCTTGCTTCAAGGCAGGGCTGCTCGACACCTTCTGTATCTTTTCAAGCACTGTTATTTTAATAGCTTGTGTTCCTGGTATCTTTAAAGATCACTTGAAATAAATCGCCATTTATTTATTTGTAATGTTTTCTTCCATTTATAAAATATAAGCCTGCTCTTCCTTTGCATGCTAACTAGAATGAATGTGGGTCACAAGCAGTTGACTTTCTAGAGACATGCTATGGTCAAACAGGAGTGCAGAGACAAAGTGGTGAGCATCTCTTAACTGGCTGCTGCAAAGCCAACAGGGCAGTAACCACAGGTTTCTTTGTGAGTAATGGTTGACATTTCCTCCCACCATTCCTTCTGCTGCATCAATGTACAAGGAGTGTAATATGGGGTTTCTGATCCAAAGGGCTCTTCCTTCAAAATTGCAATTGGCCCTACTCATTTTTAACAGTTCTTTCTCAAGGACACTGGAAATAAAAGGATGAGAACATAAGCCCTGCAAAGACTGAATCCAGAATACAGATCACTCCGCTGATGGTGTCATATGATCTCTGCAGCCAAATGGATGTCCTGCAAGAATTCTCTCCCCTGCACGTAGAAAGGAAGCATGCTGTTGCTGTGGCAGAGTTTTCTGCTTGTCACAGATCTGAGAAGACAGACTCAGGTGTAAACAGCAAGGAGTGAGAGAGCTAAGAGTAGAAATTTGGGGTAGTAGGGTTTGTGGGGAGTAGGCCAACCACTTTCTATCCACAGCACCTGGGGTTCTGGGTTCTGACAGTTCTGGGGGACAGTCTTCAACAAAGAGCTCCGAGTATGCACCAGCAGCATAGTGTCAAAAAGTGAGGGCTGAGGTACTGCAAAAGTGGCGGGCATTAATTATGGCTCCAGGCACCTCTGGGACTGCTCTGGTCACTGCTCACCTAAATGGTTCTACAGAGTTTGCTATTTGGAGCCCCACTTTCTTTTCTGGAACATCTAGGATTTAAGCTTCCTGCAAACAGGCTCATGTAATTTCTGAAGAAGCTTTAAGAGCGGAAGGTGCAGTTCCTAGTCTTCTCTTACTGTCTTAAAAACCGGTCTTGAGTCATGATCTTAGAATTTCACCCTAAGGGAAGAGCTTGGAATAGGCAACAAAGTACTTGTATTAAGTCACTAAACACTGGCCTAAGTAAACAATCATGTACCTCACACCTAAAAGCTTGTGCACTATTTCATGCTTGACTGCACAGAAAACACTACCTGTTATTTGCTTTTTAGTCTCTACATCCCTGGTGTGTCGGAGCAGGCGGAGCAAGAGTGGGATCCCTTTCTGTCCTGACACTTCCAGTTTGTTGTCATTGTCCTCAAACACCAAGTTTCTCAAAGCACCACATGCTGCCCGCTGAATGTCTTCGTTCTGAACCTCGAGAAGCTGTAAAAGTTTGGGGATACCACCAAGTGAGAAAACCTGTGAGGAAAACAAAACATAGCAGCGAATAGTTAGATACTGTAAATTACAAACTCCACCCCCCGCCGAAAACCTTTAAATAGTCATAGGCACTTTTTTTGTTTGCTCTTATTTGAAAGACTTGAGGTAGAGGTCATTAATCATTTGGACATGACTGTTAACTTCTGGGCTTTCATATGAGTCATAGTTAAAATCCACAACTAAAGGAGGCATGATATTTTAATAATTAATGTAAGAGAATGAAACTAGATCTCTTCCAGCTTTGCTGCAGATTTGTATTCTCTGACAAGACGTTTAATTGCTCTGTATTTTAGCTTCCATGTTAGTGAAACGGATATTTGAGACTTAACTCCAGAACATTTATAAATTACTTTGAGATTTCTGGATGTAAACTGTTCCTGATGTGCCAAGTTTGTTTTTTTTCCTCAGCAGCTAACCTGACAAGATTTTTCTCTGTTAACTTCTGTGCATGTATTGAGTGTGTATTAAACAAGAATACATTATACTTTGTACTTCTTACCTGTGGCATACTGAGAAAAAATAGTAAACTTCAAAATGTAGACCATTAAACATTGTAAGCTCGTTAACTACTGAACCACCCACATACTGGCTGAATTGCCGTGCCCAGAG
>VZTL01042328.1:17873-28426 GCA_013400535.1 Scopus umbretta | reverse complement strand
ACACACACACACACACACACACACACACACACACACACACACTTACTTATATTTATGCATACATGTATGTATGTACTATGCGTGTACTATGTATGTGGATGTATGTATCTATGTGTATATTATATATTAATGCATTTATAAAGACATACATGTTGTGTATGTATATACCGTAATATACTGTATATATACATACATACACAAACACACCCCCCACAGGAAAGCTTCAGCAGAATTTCTAAAATGCATTTTCTTTGACTACATCTGTAGCTCATGTTTCCATACATGCCACTGATATATCTTTTAAAAAGCACATTAAATTAAAATTATCTTGCAATATGTAAAACAAAAGGAACATGCGTATTTTGCTTGTTGCGAGGCTAAATTTGTGATGCTTTGTTATAAACTTATCAGCACAAGAGAAAAAACAATCCTGAAAAGCAATTACATTTAAAACTGAAGTCTGAAGGTGAACAGTTGTAACACGTCGCATCCTTGGGTTTAAATCTATAAAGGTGAGGACAAGAGCAGTTCTCAACTTCACCGGTCGGCAAGTTTCTCTCTTGCAACTGTTCAGTCTACCGTGATAAGATTCTTCATAGGTCTGGCAACAACTGCATGAGAAGACTGATTTTTTTGACCCTCACTGTTTGACAGTGGCGAGACAGTAACTGCCTCTATGTTCCACAGGTTTATCTAACATGCTCACAAATCCTCTGTATAGTCCAGTGACTTCCAAATGCTGCATAGAACTCACACATTACACAAAACTCATCCCACCATACTGCCCACACCCATGAACCATTTAATAGGAAAAGGGTTATGAAATTCCACAGACAGGTAACATGAGAGACAGGAAAGGTGTGCAGAGTAGGAAGGAGGCAAGCCTCTTGCTCTGCTGCTATGGTGACTAGAGATGTAAGCCTGTTTAAGTTCTTTCAACATTACACTATCAGCCTCACCCACCTCCTTCCCTGCCATCACCAGCATCACAGAGACTTTTTCCTCTTATTTTTAATCAAAAGATTACTACTAGGGTATTCACAAAAGCTACCAATTAGCAGGAGATGGTGAAGAGCTTCTTGCCACTTTCTGATCCCCAAGTCAAACCATGAAGAACCAATTAGCTGTCTCCCATCATTGCTGCCCTCTTTACTGCCAACGGCATTCCAAAAAGCAGCAAAGAAGGACGCGTATCTGCACCCTCTCTGAGTGTCCACTCAGCAACTGAAGAACTGCTTGCTTATGGAGTAATCATTTGACATCATAAATAATTCAAATATACCAGCTGATAAATGAGATCCATTGCTGATATGCAAAGTAGTACAAGTTACATGTGAGTAAGAGGAAACGGAGAAGATTGTAACTTACGTTCTGAAGGCAAAGGTTAAAAAAGAAGCACAGTTTCAGTACAGGAGTAGAAACCTTTAAATCATGTATCACTTATCTGCTGTTGCTTCCTGTTCCTACTTAACTTTCTTGCTGTCCTACCATTCTGAATTACATCAGCTTAGACTTAAATTCCCTTAGATGCCTTTAGTTACATAACTTACGCAATTTCACACATTGCTTTTTAATATTTTCATCAAAGTGTGGAGAAAGTCTTAATGCCAGTTTGCTGGAAACTGAAAAACCGAAAATTACTGAAAAACATAAATTCCTCAGCTTCTTCACATTGCTTACATAATCGCTTAACCAACTGGCTTGTAGCATCATCTGTTTTCATCAGGCATATTGTATAGGACATCAGAAACAAGGTATCTTCAAAAGCCAACTCAAAATTCAGCTGCTATCTGAAGGTCATGGCCTAGCACAAAAGAAAGCTTTAAGTTTTTACTATTTCTTAAGTAATATTTGCTAATTTTTACTGATTCTTACCACCTTCAGCAGAACAGCAAATAATTTTCCAAGATTCTGCACAGAATCTCATTCTGGAAAGTATTACCAGCAGGCTTTTAGAAACATGTAATTGGCATCAAATCAGTAAAAAAGCACTGCCCGACTATACTGTACATAATAGTAACTGTTCAAACACACAAATGGGGTACATGTCCATCTGATTAGTCCTAGGAATATACCGGTAACTTCACAGTAAGTTAAATAACAAAACCTTTCTTTAAAAACTGGCACACAGCCACAACAAAGCCAATGGAGTTAGACCAGTAAGAGTCTATCAAAACAACTACAAAAGTAATTACTTAGCAATGAAAATTGGCATGTATTAACAATAAAGGGGAAAAAGGCACTTTAGGGAAATATTTCCCTTAGTTAAAAAATGGCACTAATCAGGACTTCCAAATTAATTTACCTTAAATTTATTATACCTCAATTCAATTTCAAAGTAGTTTTATTGCAAAAATTACCAGGCTAGTTGCAGTGAAGAGAAGTGGTTCATCATGCTGAGCACATCTTTCTAAATGTCAAATGCTACATTTCAACAGGAAAATTTATTTGATTCCTAACTGGCCCTTTCATCTTTGATTTGGAAACCATGTAGTAAGTTTTAGATTCATCAAAGCTAATATCAGTCTAGTAATGAAAGGATGTTTTAAACTAAGTAGGCACTACTACATTTGTTCCAGCTCATGTCTGAAGATCTTGTTCCATTTAAATATTTGTCCAATTCAAATCACAAAATGTAACAGCGTCTCTTTTAATTTGAGGAAGGTGGAATTCAGTATCAGTGTTACAAATGTTTCCAGTGTTTGAAGAATTAAAAATAAAAAGACTATTTTTGCCAAATATTCTCTCAAACAATTTTATTTGGAGGCACTTGTTCCTGCGATCCACTACTATACTGATGGTCACTTTTGCTTCAGTGTTCTGGACTAAAGGGTAAGGTACAGCCACACTTCACTTCTTTCCTATCAGAAATGTAAAGAAAAACTAGAAAGCCCAGAATTCCTACTAATAAATGGTGACCACTCACACTATTTGAAGATGTCAGTCTAAACAGTGCAACTGAAACAAGGAAGTTCTAAGAATTTTCCGGTAGCCCAGTAGATTGATCGTCTTTAAAATCCTCTTAGCGTGCTATAATACAGAAAGTGCAAAGGAGTTGACTAGATTTTACTCAACAGTTTCACATAGCTTTAACTCCACTGATTTCAATGGCTTTACTCCCACTTTCACCCTTGCTATGAATAGGACCAACATAGATCCTTATGCTCTACATAGAACTAAGGGGAGTTATTAAATTATAATTTAACAATAAATCTATGTCTAATTTTGCTTTGATCAAAATATTCTTATGAAAGTCATATGAAGTTACGAATCCTATTGTTATAATAATACTGATAAAAATGTAATTAAGATGCATTCTAAAAGGTCAACTACAGAGGCGAGGAATAAGCACGTGTTTTTTACTATTGTAAAAACCAAGAGCTCAGAGTTCAGCCGGGTAGGTAAGGGGTAGGTAAGGGTAGGTAAGATGGGCTTCACAGGAACTTCAGAAGGAAAATGTATATGAATATGGCACTGGACTAAACGGAAGATGTGCTTCAGCAGAATGAGGAAGCAGTGTCATAACTAATAATTTTGGCTCTTCGGGTGGCAAATGTAGAAGAAACTACTTAGATGCGCCTAGATATTCTCAGCCAAATTTATGCCTCAGACAAGACTATGTCAATGCTTTTATAACACCAAGAGCAAATTTGAAGCTTTGCTAACAGGAATATTTCTAAATACACTGTAATGCATATTTGCAGATTTTTTTTCAAGTAATTTGGAAGATTTGCAGGTTTTGATCCAGAAACGAGTAAATAGAAAAAACAGTCATAAAGTATATAAGTGAGGACTCCTTCAAGGACACTTTATCCTGACAGTTTAAAAAAGGAAAAGCAATACATTTCTTAGTCATAGAAAACATTTTTTCCCTTGTAAATGGCACTTAAATGAAACTAACATGATTGACAAGTACCTCACAAGCAAGCCTTGGCAACACTCAATGCAAGTCCATCTCTTCGGTGTTTTAAGCAAAATTCCTTCACAACTGTTTGTCTTTGCAATAACTCCTACAAAGCTCATTAGTGCCAGCCTTGGTTTATCCCCCATGTCGCGCATTTATCCCTAGGATGCATTATCAACATGTGGCACATGTCCTTGACATGCACAGAAGAGTTGCACCCCAGGATAGCAGCATGCATGACAATAGTGTTGACTCTTACTCCTTTATGGTTGCTGGGATGT
Organism: Scopus umbretta; assembly: GCA_013400535.1. Taxonomy (NCBI): domain Eukaryota; kingdom Metazoa; phylum Chordata; class Aves; order Pelecaniformes; family Scopidae; genus Scopus; species Scopus umbretta. The sequence continues at coordinate 24,241 of VZTL01042328.1, read as the reverse complement.
AACCGAGAAATCTAATAACTGTGACAGTAGGCCTTTAGGTTTTTCCTTGCCTTTCCAGACAGTGAAGCTGCACAGACACTAATGAAAGGTTAAATGAATAGGAATAGCTGACAAGAGGTACAATAAAGAAGGGACTTGGTAATCCACAGACACTGAGCAGAGATCCTTGGCTCAAGCAGAGAAAGGACAGCACATCGTCGAGTCACAATATTTAAAACAGCTTGCTATACACAGAGGCTTTTGTGTCTGGGTACATGCCTGGCTTTGGAAGAAAAAAAGATACTGAAAAGAAATTTCAGCATGGGGCATTTTGGCAAATGTCAGGTCACAAAAAGGGAAAAATGTTTTTTGTTTGCTGTTACATCTTTGTATTCAACATTAGAAAGGATTGACTAAAAGCACAAATCACAGGTTTCAAAATAATACATATTTGACAAATATGACAAAGTTGCAACACTAATTCAGCATTGATCCCAGCTGACAGCATGATGGGTGTTGTACATACACTCAGCTTCATTTACAGCTGATATCAGTTCATTATATGCCTTGCATACCATCTAAAACTTTCCCCATAGCTGAAGAATTCTAGCAGGCCTAGCTTCTTAAGTTTTATATGCAGCAGAACTGCGGATGTAACTGATTGTAATACGCTGCAAAAACATAGCTAAACTTCCAGACAGTGCACCAGACCATGGTGACTTTTAGTGGTTAGCTTATGGCATTTTGATTTCTTCTGGCTTGTGACTTACGAATCAGCATTATGGACATTCTGTTTTTCATAATTAGAAAATAATTGCAATGCCCAGCATGTTTTTGGAACTTCTCTAAAGTCTTACAATTTTCTACAAAAATCTGATTTAAGTACATAGGAGAACACTTTAACTCCACGAAAAAAAAAAAAAAGATTAAAAGAAGCAGAAAGAACTCTCTAAAGTAACAAATTAGAAACAAATCTGATTAAGTTACATGAATTTGTGGGTTTTTTTACATAAAGTATTTCAAGAGAGAAGTACTGAAATAGATGCTGCAGATGAAAAGAATTCTCTCTCAAAAACCTTGATTTACCTGGAATAGGGAAGAAGTATTTGCATATGTATCTGGAGTATAAAATATACATATTTATAACATGTGGTGAGAGGACTATGGAAAAATTCTAAAATGAGAGAACCTCTTTGAACAACCACATTAAATTACAGCAGAACTCCTGAGTGTACTAAGATTCTAATAATCAACAAATAAAGGCTTTTACTAGCACGGCACATAATGAGAGCTACTATGCAAGACATAAAGGAGACAAATCTGGTAGTTTATCTCACTGGATTATATCATTTACTTAAATGGTAAATAAGTTTGTCCAAAGTAATGCCTGTAAAAGCTGCCATATAACTATTAAGCAGCAATTATGATCAATGCATTTTTAGAACAAATATGTCAGAATTTAGGTAGGATGAAACTGACACAGGATACAAGGTTTAAACAGATGCTTTTTATTAAGCCATGTTAAATGCTATTCCTCTAAATTAAGTACAAACTCCTGGCTAGATTAGGAAGTAATGCACATTTCCAAAATGACAGATATACTCTATTTCTTTTGTATATTATGGGGAACTTTTTGTATTTCCAGACATGCACAGTTTTTTCCTAACACATACTAATAGTGGACATTAAATCAAATTAAATCATTAAATCAAAAGCCCCGTGCAAACCTGCAGACTGAAAGTCAGGACTCTTTCATTAAACAACATTCAGTGAAGAAAAGACTTCAAATTCTGGTGACAGTGTCCAGTGTGCAAAAGGAAAAGGGACACTGCCAGAAACGCCCATCTTTGAGGGGAAAAAAAAATATAAATTTTGTTTTTGTATAAAATCTAATGTTTTACTTGGACTTGTTTTAATGTAATTACTTTGCTGTTGGTCATTTCTGTTTTGCTTGCAATTGCAAGATCTGTAGTCAGCCGCAAATCCCACTGACATACACGCATATGTAACGTAGAATAAAGCCACCTCAAAGTCTAAGTTCTAGATCTTTGGCTCTGGGAAAAAGAAGTTAGTAAACAGCCCTGACTTATTCAGAATATTTTTCCCCTTTTTCTTACCTATGGCATATCTGATAAAATCATGAAGCTCCCTCTAGCTCTGCAGAGGAGCTTAACTAACCAATGATCCTTCACAGTTCCTTCCCACTTTCAAAAGCAATACTGAGAGAGAGTGAAAGCAGTATTTCCCTTACATAATAAATGTTCCTGTTTTCATTCAGTAGTGTTTTCAATTCTACCACTTGAAAGGACATGGATAATATGTGAGAACATCTGCTACGAAATACAGAAAGTTAAATACTGCTTATTATTGCGGAGAATACTAAAGATCCTCTTAATCATTTCCAACTTACATTTTATTTACCAAATTCTGGTTTGAAATCTCACATTGTTTGACAATCTAGCCATGTATATATGGAAACACACACACACACACACACACACACAAACGCACCTCCATTACGCTTTCCAATTACTAAGTGCAAAATAATGTAAAAAAGAACGATAAATAATACCATAGCCCCATTTTAGAACCCAGATTTTAAGTACAGAGTGTCTTCATTCAAAACCAATTTGTTTGTATACACTGGTTTTCCAGAAAACCAGTAATGCCAGTGGTAATTTGCTGACTGTATTTTCACCTACCATAATATTTACACATACCATTTGTAATGGCTTTTACTGTTTAATCTCCACTGCATTTCAGTATTGGATACTATGGAATTAAAGTTATTTAGCAGGCTATAAATAATGTAGTTGGCATGTGCAATTGATATTTAAAATGTCTTACGACAACTGTAAAAGCCTCATTACAGACTAGCAAATCATTTCTAACAAGCAAGTTCAACTGACAAATACCAAAGCAAACCTGCAGTCTATGCTGCAAGCATGTTTGTTTTATTTAAACGATACACATTTAATGCAGTGTGCAATGGACCATCCATACAGGCTATAAATAAGAAAGAAAGTGAACTTCCAAAGTAATACAGCTATTGTGAAGTTTTCTAAACTAAAACANCTTTTGTCAAGCAAATGGCTTTTTATAAAAAAAAAAAAAAAAAAAAAAAAAAAAAAAAAAAAGGAAAACTCAGTAACAACAGAAAGAATAGCTTACTTTCCCCTCCCCCCTTTATGAGCTAGTGTCCAATTTCTTCTTTTCTGAACAGCTGTATTATCCAACTTAAGTTGCTCTGCTAATTTCAGTCCCACAAGGACTAACTTGGAAGGCAAAAAAGTACTAGAAAAGATCAATTTGCTGGGAAAGATCAAATGAGAAAACTGTGGGGACAGCACCAGGTCAGAGTGTGAAGAACTAAGCAGACCTGTTCTTCATTAACTTAAGCTCTCTTGGGACGTCACACACTACCTGTCCAAGGGCTTATTGAACCGCCTAACCCTCGTCTCTGTACCATTCTTCTGGGCCCAAGTGAATCATATCCTGCTGCTGACAAGTTAGCAGGGGACTGCGGCTGCAACATGAAAGTACTTTTCTTTCTTGTCTAAATCAGGCAGATTTTTGAAAAGACGACACAGCACTGACTCGTGACACGGCAAGATGAAATGAGAGGTCTGGGCTGGTCTTCGAGCTGTGCAGATAAAAGTAATCAAATGACACTCCTGGAATGCAAATTGGCATTCTTGACTGCAGCAATTGCACAACCATGAAACATCTCTGACAGCAAGCAAGATTAGGACAAAATGTTATGTAAAGCACTGAACTCAAAAACTCACTAGAAAATTCAAACTGTAACACTTACATTTTAATATAGCAATAGTCGTCCCTGCTTTTGCCCATTCCTTTATTTTGTTTAATGTAATCACATAACCCGTCTTTCACAAATACCTCAATGATAAAAATGCAGTGTGATTCAAGACATAGATCTGCTCAGTTCTTTCCCCTAAAATGTCACAGTGCTGTATTTTTACAAAATAATGTACCAAGGCAGGGTTTTCTTGTTATGTGTGTGTGAGATGTGTGCTTAAGGAACACTTTCACAATCCCAAGTCTTAAAAGGATTTTCAAAATTTGCTCATAACAAATTAGTTTATAATTTACATTTGGATTTTCCTGCATCTGGATCAGGTAAAGACAGATCATTTGAAACATTTAGTGAGTAAATTTTGAAATTCATGTGCAGCAGGAATTTAAAGCAGAACATACATAGAGCTAGATGGTTCATTACTACTGGACAGCTTAAAATGAAACTACAGTGTATCAGACAGCTCATACGCCCCATTAAATTTCAGATTAAAAATTCCTGCAATTTTTAAGGGCAAGGAAAGTTCCACTTACTTTTACAGGAACTTGATATTCTTGTGCAGATCTGCTGATCAGGCTTATTAAATATTTCTGTCTGAAATCAACTCAGTAACTAAACGGTGAAGGTTTGTACTCTGCAACTATGACAAAAACGCTACCCCGTTTTAAAATTTGTCTGGAGATGGGTTATAATACAGAGGGGAAATGGAAAATAATGAGAAATAAAAGCCCACTTCCACTAAAAAACATATCAACAACTGCTATGCACGGCTAACATACAGGTTGAGAAAAGAAATATGTAATAGTCTGCTTTGATTTCTTACTTAAAAATAGCTTCAAACCATTTTTAACTGTCGGCCAGACACAGACACACAAAAAGACACTCGTTGCCACTTTAATCCTGGGTACACCGGATTATTACATGATGTCTTTTGTGCATCAATTTTACAACAGCTTGACTCTAGGGTAAATGGGAACCATCATAAATCGCATGCTGCTTTCAAAACCACTTTAATTTCTGTCAACGTTACTGTAACCACAGTCCTGGGCACATGCTGCTTTCCCCCCCTCCCCTCCCCCCCCTTTTTTTTTTATTGTTGCCTACATTTGACAGTTGCATCTCCTACACTCCAATTGTGGCTTTGATCACTGAAACAAGACATGTCATGTTAGGGAAAGAAGGGAAAAATACAAACCCTCCGTCTCAAGCTCTGCCTTCATTCACACAGATGTACCCTGCATCTATAGGGAGAGCGCCGAATATGCATACATACATGTATGTATGTGCACACATACACATACATATGTATATACATATATAGACACACGTGTGCGTGTGTGTGCACACATACGTATATTCAAGGCAGACAAGACAGATAGATATATATACATCCCTGGAGTGAGGTGACAAAAAGCAAGGCTGCAGTCAAACAGCGACTGGAAATAGGCTACTTCATTGAATGTGGGCTGATCACTGTTCACCGCTAACTGGGGTCAGTCCACTCGTTAATATGAACAGTCATCATTATGCATGTTAAGTGTAGTCATGGCTCTTCAAACGTGCTTGCTCGTCGCAGCTGTTTAACCTACCCTCACATCACAACCCAGACAAACGGACTGCAGCCAAATGAGGTCCTTCGATTTTTGATTTTTAAATTAAGAGGTCGTGAAAGCCCAAACCCCGCTTTGCAAAACCCTGCCTGTAAAGGAGACGTGCATTTGCACAGCACGTGAAATAATCAGCAAAAACTCGCCCAGAGTTGTTTTTTGGGGGCTCCCCCCCTCCCTTTTACAGTTAGGGCATCAGCATAGCTCTGCAAGTTCTGCTAACAATCGCTGACTGGAGAGGTGCAAACTGCAAGCACATGCACGACAAAAAGGAAAAGAGTTACGGAGGGAAGGTGGATTTACACTTCTGCCTCCCTGCCTCAGGCGTTGTTTCACACGCAAACACACAGTTCCTTCCCCCGCTCTCGAAGTTTACCTTCACACTGTGTGCAAACCTTACTCATTTCCGAGCAGAAGGCGGTGTCCCAAAAAGATCAGACCACCGTATGTCCGATTCGACCCCACTCCACCACCTTCCCTCTCCCTCCCTCCATATGCACGCACGTTTTTTTACACTAGCCCCTCGTCTCTAGTGGAGGGAAGGAGGCGGTAAAAAGCATGTGGCCATCCCATTTCAACCCCTCCAAACTCACTTAAAAGTTTAGCACAGCCTCTTAGTCATTTTTTTCTTCCCCCAATCCACGCAGCACAGGGCTGATTTATTTATTTATTACCCTCCTCCTCCTCCGCCTTGCCCGGCTGCTTGTTTATTTGAAGGCTGAAACACACCGGATAGCGAGCAGGGCTGCTTGTGTTACTGCACAATTTATTAATCAAATCAAACCAAAGTAAAGGCTAGAATGAAAACGAAAGGCTGCTGGAAACTTCTTACCATCTCTGCATGCTGGTTGTCAAGTGCACCCCCTGTCTCTCGATCTCCTCTCAGCGGCAGTGCCGGCACCCTTCCTTTTGCCTCTGGGCTCTCAGCGCCTTTCTCTCTCTTTCCCCCTCTCTCTCCGTCTTTC
>VZTL01042328.1:220-17082 GCA_013400535.1 Scopus umbretta | reverse complement strand
GGGGCTCTGCCTTAGGGGACGGGCGCGCCGGCGGGCAGGCGCTGCCGTTAGCCGTCGTTTCCCCCGCCGGCCACCTTTCCGCCCGGCCAGCCCCTCGGCGGGAGAAGGGTTGCGGGCCGTCCGTCCCCTGTGGCAGCCTTCCCCTGCGAAATCGTTCCTTACCGCCCTTTGTAGCCGGTTGGAAGCGTTCCCCGCTTTCCCCTCCTCCCCCCCACCCCCACCCGCGTCCCGCGCTCGCGGCGTGGAGGGGGGGGCAGCTACCTCGTGCGTCGCATGGGTTGCTGGCCGAAGGGAAGATGACAGAAGGCTATCCCGCTTTTTCCCTTACAGGTACCGAGCCTGTCCGGCCATCCCTCGTGTCCTGCCTGCAAAGGCGCTGAGGGTCACTAGTGCTGTCAAAACGGGCTCCGCTTCCTCAGGCTCTGTAGAAATACGAGATTAGGACCGGATTGTGAAAAAAAAGTGAACGCTAGGAGAACTTTTCAGGTGGCGTGAAATACAAATACTAGGACGTTTTGCCTCCTGCTCCCTTTTGGTGTGACTGGACGCTCTGATGGCCCAGCAGGCACTTAGAAGAATCAAGAGGCGACGTGTCAAGTATATGAAATATACTTGCTGCTTGGTAGTTCTGATTTTTCCTGCATCTGCTGTGGACTAAAACCACAGCAAACTCTTAATGTAATGAACAGCATGCCCCTGTGAATTACCAAGTTTCCAGGTTTTTTACCAGATTTTCCTGTCTTTGTTACTTGTGCATTTCCTATGCCTGTCGGAAGAGGGAAGGATAAATTATCTATGTTAGTATCAAAACCAGGTTTTCGGAAAAACTGGTGAATATATATCACAACGTTATCTGTGTTTCTATGGAAATTTCATTCTGTTTTCTGGATATTCATCAGATACCTTCATTAGGTGTAATACATATCAGCTTATGGGCAGGATGTGCAGTGTCCACGCTTCATCAGGATTAGTTTCGATCTTTGAGCTCTAGAGAGCATGTTTCACGCTCAGGCAATGATTCAGAAGGATTTTTAATTTTTTAGGATTTTGCATTTTTTGTACCAGCACCATGACCAACAAATGTTTTGAGTAATTTGTGGTCATTCTAAAAAGTTCACAGGACTAATTAGGCCATGATTTGATGTGTTTTCTGTTGAAGGGAGAGGTAAGAAAAACCTAGTTAATTATTTCAGAGTCACATTTTATCGTACATAAAAAAGCATTTGCCCTTTTGAACCAGTGAAGGGCCAAGAAGTTGCCAAAAACTTGTGTTCACACAGCCCCCTAGTGGGTGAAGCCTTGACAAGTTCACATGCATGTCTCCTCACATGAAGGAGGGAGTGTCCAAGCGAGCTTGATGCAGATAAAAAATAAAGTGCTGTAACCTTAGCTCGCAAAAGGCATGGTCACCTGCTAGAATAAAGATATGTGATGCCCATTACAAGGCTAATCTTTACTATACAGTTTCACAGAAGTGAATCAAAGGCTATAAACAGCTTTGTGAAAGAAAAGGCTTGTAGTAGGTAGGCAGCCATTCAACTAAATTTAAACCCAGCTTTCCTTACGACTTTGGAAAAGTGAGATTTTTTTTAATTTTTTTTTTTTTTTTTTAACAGGGGCTAGGCATTCGAAGGAGATATTCCTATATTCACTAAAAGAGTAGATTACAGTGATAATCTATATCATACATTAAACAAGTTTATCTAAGCTCTGATCTATTAGGTCAAACAAAGAACCTATTAAGTGTAATACAACCATTAATAGCTTCCAGTTACTTTATTTTTAAAGATTTTAAGTAATTTTGTATGAAAACTAATAATGCCTTCTGAAGTCATTCCTTTGTTATCTTGCTTGAGATTTAATTCAGCTTTTTTAAACCTCCTTTTTTTTTTTTTTCTTCCACCTGTCAATAAGCCAGTGGCTTTTGTATTGACAGTATATTACAGCCTCTTGAAAGCTGCTGAGGAGGTAAAATAGCTGGAGGCAAGTTGGCTGTTGGGAGTTCTGATTCTGGGGTTGACAGTATGGGATTACAGGATAAACATTGTGGAATAAGACATTTCAGCTCAAAGGATCAGCCACAAAATAGCTAACTGGTGACATTTGACTATACACCATCATTAGACTTCAGACTGAACAAGCTCCAAGCTCTTCAGAAAATTTGCATCTTTCAGAATCACACTTTCAGTCACATATACAATAGTGTTTTAAATTTGCATTCAGTTCTTGCTTTCATATGTGGTATATTCTACGATAATCCTAAGAAGAGAGGGCCCTTGTTAAAATACTCTGCCATCAACCTGTACAGCGACTTTCATTTCATTATGTTGCTGCAGTGACTGTGACATCAGCACACATCATAGATACTTCAGGAGATGACAACAGATCTTTACTTGTAGTTCAATGAACACCTCAAAAGAGAGCGGGCAGACTCAATCTGTGTCACAGGGCTGTCTTACGACTTCTCAAAGTATGTAATTATCTTCAATTTTGCAGCCCGTACATAAGGTTTCAGAAAGTAGGAGCAAAACCTAAAATTCTCCTTGCTTTTTAGACTAATGATATTTTGTTAGTGAAGAGAGCAGTAACAATTTCAGCCTCATCAACAGGAATATCCATCCTATACAACAAATACTTTCTCACTGTAGCTTTCCTTCAAAACCAGTTATAACCACCATAAAGAATTGGTAGTACTCACGGGTATGGGATTAATTAGCATGAACAAAGTTAGTTAGAAAAATATTTTTCTTCACTTTTATTTTGATTTTCCAGATTAGAGCACTGACATATTGCAAGTCTGAGGCGGAGTTTGGGTAGGAACTGCAGCTTGAGAGGAGTGGACGTATAAGTCAACTATGTTGTGATGTCTCCGGAGTCTCTGCTGTTTCCCTGCTGTCTTGATCTTCCTTCTCACTGAAGGAATTTATGGTTCACTTGAATCTTCTGCCCATTTTGCAAACCTGGAGCTGCAGTCCAGAGGATGTGCCCAACCAACAGAGCAGTGGTGGGGCTTAAAGCACCAGTAGCCTGTAACAAGGTATCAGACTGAAATCCTCCGTATTTTGTTGTATGACAAGGTGAGAAAGAACACTTCTAGAGAATAGTAGTATTGTTGTGGTTTAGCCCAAGTCAGCAACTAAGCACCACACAGCGACTTGCTCACCCTCTCCCCCACAGTGGGGTGGGGGAGAGAATCTGAAGGGTAAAAGTAAGAAAAGTCATGGGTTGAGGTAAGAACAGTTTAATAATTGACATATAATAATAACAACAACAACAACAACAATAAATTGTAATGGAAAGGAAAACAACAACAGAGAGAGAAACAAAACCCAGGAAAAACAAGTGATGCAACCGCTCACCACCCGCTGCCGATGCCCAGCCCGTCCCTGAGCAGCAATCGCTGCCCCCCTCAGCCAATTCCCCCCAGTTTCTATACTGAGTGTGATGCCATATGGTATAGAATAGCCCTGTGGCCAGTTCAGGTCAGCTGTCCTGCCTGTGCTTCCTCCCAGCTTCTTGTGCACCTTGGCAAAGCATGGGAAGCTGAAAACATCCTTGACCTAGTATAAGAACTACTTAGCAACAACTAAAACACCAGTGTGTTATCAACATTATTCTCATCCTAAATCCAAAACACAGCACTATACCAGCTATTAGGAAGAAAATTAACTCTATCCCAGCTGAAATCAGGACAAGTATAAATGAAAAAACAATTTATCAGTAGAAAGAATCCCCAACAGAGAAATTATGCCCAGTCCTGAATATAAAACCTATTTTCTGTAATCCACAGCTAGTGAAGGGGAGAAGAATCCAATTCAGCATAAAAATAACCATCAACATTTCAGACCAATACCATTATGAAGTCCTAATCTGGTTACTCATTTTATTGAGAAATATGGCTGTAGCATCCATATGCATACTGAATACTTACATTAAGTTCCTATGCTGAGTATTACCTACAACAGGTAGTGTGACGTAGAGCATGACTTGCACAAAAGGCAGGCTCCTACTTCCTATTAGAGATTTCTCTTTTCCCTTTTTTCATTTTTTTTCTTCCTCTTTTAAAATGTTTTTGAGTTTTATCTAGTTAATCTATCAGATTCTGACATTTTGGGGCAACTTCAGTCACTTTCAAGAATCTAACTAGGAAAGGCTATCTGTGCAGTTACTATGAAAAAGGATCTAATGCTTTCCCTGGCAAGCTATAATTTCCTGGTACTTTAGAGCAAGAGTTTGAAATTTGACCTGATGTAGGCAGAGTATGAAGGATACTACTTCTGGAGTTCACCTAAACTTAGCTATGGACTACAGGGACCTGAGCCAAGAAGTGAAAAACTAGTGACCAACTGTAAACATTTTGTTTAAAGTGAGTTGCCCAGGATTACACAGGAGCTCAGAGACAGGATCAAATTCTCCAGGGTGGGATTTAACTGCTTCATCTGCTTTTACTGTAGGTCTGTCTTTCTCTGCCTGTGTCATTCACCACCACCTTCAAGTTGCAGTAGATTAAGCAGGGGTCTTAAGAAACAAGCTTCATTCGTTATACAGACACTCGTGGTCATTTAGAGAACATCACCCATTCTGTGTACTTAGCACAGACAGATCTTGCGGGGAGATAATACTCCATGATCATACAATTTCAGACACCATGTACTCATCACATGAAAGGGCTGAGTAAGTGTTGTGTAGACACTCGTAATGGTAACAGTTCTTAACTTCTGAACATGTAACTTTATAATCCCTGTTAAGCAACTGACAAAATTTGCTATAAAGTTCATGAAAGTATGTCAGATAATAATACAGATTCTTTAGTGTTCTGAGTCAAGAAGCTTTTTTGTCATTCAGGAAGTGAATTTAGGAGCAGCTAATTAAGTTTCCTTTGCCTCTTGCAGTAAAATACTGAAGGTGATTTGAAGACTTTCCAGCACTTAAGTATTGCTAGATCCTCCCAGTCATAACGGTGTTTTTTGGAGATGAAAAAAGGTTGCCTGCAGCATATCAATCTTTTTTTTTGTACCATATCCTCTGTACCCAGTCTTTTCTATCTCTCTTTCAGAGGTTGCTACCACACAGTTTGATTTATCCTAAACTTTCCCAAGTGCATTAGCAGATGTTCTTAAAGACAAACGTGCTTCCAGTACTTTATGAGCTCAGCTGAAAGAATATATATTAAAAGCAATAGATATAGATGTTACTTTGTAGTTCTACAACAGCTTTTGTAAGGGACATCAGAAGGTTTTAAATGCAAGCGAAGAAACAAAACTGTTCAACCCATTCAGAGATGAAGAGAATAAGGTGCAGTAAGTTTCAGCAACTTGCTTAAAGTAGTAAAGAAAGTAAAAATACATATATCAGATCTATCTGCTAGTTCTGTGGTCATCTTTTCTCCAATGAGGATACACATGTTTACATTTAAGAGCTCTCTAGATTGAAGTTTCTTCTTTCTTTGTTGTCACTTCCAATCTCTGTCCATCAAAATCGTTTTCTATAGCTTAGTAATTGCTAGTCAGAGACCACATGTAGTGTTCTGCATGCATTCTGGAATATGTCTCAGCTTATCTCATATAACACTTGAGGGTATTTTTCCCAAGTGAATCTCAATGTTTTTCAGTTCTCTTAGTGTGTTACCATTTGTTTTCCTTGTATTGCTTCAATCAAAAGTGATTGCCTTGGAGTTGTTGAGCATAATGGGAAAGTCTCTCTTTTTTCTTATCCAGTTTAACTGCTTTAGTCTTGAACTTTAATTGTTGACAGGATTTTACTTCTTTCTTCTTTTATCCTGGTACCTTACAATGAGCATTTGTGCACTTAGCTTGCTTTCATAAATAAGTTTTAGCAAATAAAATGCCCCAGTCACAGCTAATAGTGATTGGTAACTTGGTATCTTAAAAGCAACAAAAATGTCAAGTGTAATATTGCGGGGTAAGTCACAAAATCTGTCCTGTCCAGAAAGGTTGAAAGATTACTGCTAAGATTTCCCTACTTTTAGCAGAACAGTTTTTCTTCTATTTACACCTTGCTTAAATGGAGACTTAAACTAGGTGTGGCAACCTAAACTGAATACAGTACAGAACATTAAAGCCAGCTTTAAATAATGTGGCATAATGAATTCCTCATGCATCATAACTTCTTTATTCCTTTTTTATTTCTTTTATAATTGCTTCAAACATTAAAATACAATTTGATCTTCCTGTCAAGAGAAAGGAGAGAAGGCAGAAGAATTGACAGCTTGATCCTTGCCTTCTTTCCAAAGAACAACTTTTAGATTTTGACGTCTTCTAGCAGAGGATTCAGCTACTCTAACTGAAGATACTTAATCAGTCCTGTTTGACCTTGAGCTTCATTCTAAGCATCACATCCAAAGATCTAGCTAGAATGCTGGGCACTCTTTCTACTCTTTAGTACAAATAGTTTGTTGAGGACGTCTCCTAGACTTTTTTCCTTTCGCACATTGTGGCCGGGTGCAATTGCAAAAAGAAGGTGTAGACTTTGCTATAGGCCTTGCTTAAAATCTGAGGAACCTGTAGGAAATGAAAGTAGTGTGTCAAAAAACTATTTTCCTTTTTAAAGTATTTTTTCCTCCATGTACTTCTACCACTGCATCGTAAGCTAAATAATTTTTGGAATTGCCAGTGCTATCCAGATAGAACACTGAATTTCCTTTCTCTCATTTGTCTGCCCCTCTTTCAGTTAGTTTGATTTCACATCCAAAGGGTTTGTCTTGGACCTTGGACCAATCTTTCCAAGTTTGTGGATGTCCTAGTTGTATTCTCTGAATTAAAAATACTAAGTGGACCCCACCTATATGTGTGTGCATATATATGAAATGAATAAAAGTAATTTATTCCATCTTTATATGGATGGGGAAGGAGAATAAGGGAAATATCAAACTGTTGGTTAAATGGTTATTTTTAAAACCTCAAAATGTTTTGTAGTCAATTCAGAATTCAAATATGGATCTTTCAGCATTCGTAACTCTAGTTCGTGACTTTCAATTATGCGGGGCAGGAGAGTCTTTCATTATATTTGATTTCAAGTATAGAAAAATGTGACTTTCTACTATGAAAGTTAATTTACAAATATGCTTAGAGAGACTCTCTGTACTCCACCCTAACTGTACTGTTACCGACTACCTCTCCCAGAGGAGAGCTAGATGTGAGGAGGGCAGGGCAATAGCTCTAAAGAAGAGACAAAGGTAGTTACCATTTGAAGGACTGCAAGAAACTTCTTTGTGAAATACTCTCCCAGAAAGGCTGGCTATTCTTAGAATATGGCACTAAGTCTGTAGCAATTGAGATTCTCTTTGTAAAATGATGCTGTATATGGTGAACATTTTAATTTGACCCTCTCTTTCTGATTTCTTGGTGCATCTGAAAAGCTTGCATATGCATGTATTCTCTGTCCTACAACTTCTGCAAATGAATATACTGTGTACAAGAAAAAGACTTATTTGTGTTTGATACACAGAAGTGAAAAAGTTGGTAGCATTCTGATTGCCTTTGTGATCTAGACACCATAATTTTAAATGTTGTAGTACTCGGAAGCATCAAAACAATTATAATAGTTGCTGCAACAAATAGAAGCCATATAATAACACTCCTCCCCACCTCATCTTGCTCTGAAAAACAGCTGTAAAATGTGTCCCAGTCCAAGGTGGCAACATTGTTCCACAGATAGCATGATGCGGTTAAGTTTCATCTGCCTGACCTATTACTGCCAATTAATGGGTATTGTACTGACAGTAAAGTAAATATATTTCTTCTAAAGAAGAAATGCCACAAGTTGTGAGATAAGAACTATGACAATTGTTACAAAATCAAGATCTCAGCAGCAGTTAATTAGCATCTTCAGTTTAGTGACATGACTAGCAAATAAAATATTTGAATGTAAAATATCAGCTTTACTACTCCATAGTCTATAACTGAATAATCACAGAATTATGTGAATCTTCAGACACATATGCCTAGCAGCTACAGTCTTGTGGGTTTTGGTGGTGTGGAAAGTACATGAATCCAAACTTTATTGTTGGTGCCTCCCATAACATTATTGTGATTTCCTGTTTCGGTCTTTAATGATATAGGATAGGTTAGGGTTTCAATATGTTTTCTTCTCCCTTTTTTTTTTTTTTTTTTTTTTTCTCCCTACAAAAGCTTAAAGAATGGTTGAAATACAGTCCAAGTCACATTTTTAAAAGGAAGCTGGATAGTTACTGTCTGCATTCTTCTAACTTGTTTCACATATTTCTCTTAGAAGACAAAAAGTACTTCCTTGTAACTTCTTCAGCTTCTTTGTGTTCTTATTCCTTTACAGACCACACACACACACACACAAGCATTGCTTAGTGCTTGGTAAGAGATGTTCATAGAATTGAAACCATTACCTAAAAATGGGAGCTAAAATAAATCCTATATATGAAATGAATTATGCTCTTTAATTGGAGTGCCACATTTATGCAAAGGAAAGACACAGACATCTGGTCCTCCACGTATAGTTTTAGGAGACGTTTATTCAGGAAATCTGTTGTAGAAACATACCAATGCTAGACTCCAGAGGAAAACGCTATTCATCGGGAGTGCAACTAGCTCAGAATACCTAATTTGGTTACAGAGAGGCATCAAAACAAATACATAATGGGCTACTTCTAGCTCTCATAATACTTCACTCTCTATTTGCCTTATTCAAAACAATTTTACTCACCTCAAGCCCTTAAAGCACTTTATGATGCTATCATAAAGGCTAGGCCAATAATTTACGTTCTAAATTTAATCACTGATACCAGGAAAAATAAGTCCATCAATATAAAGTAGCAACAGGGAACCGGTATTGTGCCTTTTAGATGAAAAGCAGGTATTGTGAAGGTGAGCAGGAGAGACAAACCATTCAGCATCACCACTGTATATGACAAACAGAGATATGTTACTTCATTTTAAACTGGTTATATGCAGTCTGTATGTCACCTTGAATTCATGGAGTTGCAGAGTTTTGGATCTGGATGAAATCTCAGGACTTCTAATCTGTTTCAAGACAAGATTAGCATCTGTAGAACATCTCTAAGAGATGTTGGTCCATAATTTTCTAGAAAATCCCATTATACCCTTTATAAGTGGCCTACTCCAGTACTTCACTACCTTTAATGTTAGATTTTCCTAATAGCTAAACAAAATATTTTTCCCTATAAGTAAACTGAAGCCTTCTTGTCCTATCCTAGACAGACATCATAGCAGACTTTTGAACACTGTAAGACCTTTATCATGTTCTTTTTCAGATTTCCACCTCCCTCATAGACCAAATAATGCCTTTTCCTTAAAGCATTCCTCACAGGTTGTATTTCTGAAAATTAGCACTCTTGCTGCTTTTCCCTGAGTACTATTCAACTTACCATAAATGTCAGCAAGTTCGCTGGACTGATTTGCAACTAGTTCTCTATCTGAAGCCTCACATGATCCGCAGACAACAGAGTAATTACATCACTTATTTTATATACAAGTTCTTGGTAATACAGCTCAAAATGGATTTGCCTTTTAATATCATACTGATGTAGTCAGTTTGTGTTCCACTCTAACTTGATCTCCCCCTGTATTACTGTGATCAACAATATCCAAGATGCTAGTCCTTTTCTTTTTTTATTTGATGTTTACCTTCCTCTGTGGTGTTCTTTACCAGTTACATTACAACAATCCCTTCTTAGCCACTTTCAGTTGATTAAGACCAATTTAGACCATGTCTTCAGAGTTTTTGTAACTTCTAGCTATTTGCTATCTCTAGTGTTTAAACGTATGTTTAATTGCGCTTTACTCTGTCACCAAAGTTGTTACTAAAATTATAATCAACCTTATAATTGTCAAAATGCCTCTGTTCCAGTACGCCATGCCANTTAGTCTGGAGAAGAGGAGGCTGAGGGGAGACCTTACCGCTCTCTACACCTTCCTGAAAGGAGGGTGTAGTGAGGAGGGTGTTGGTCTCTTTGCCTAAGCAACTAGCAATAGGACGAGAGGAAATGGCCTCAAGTTGCGCCAGGGAAGGTTTAGATTAGATATTAGGAAAAAATTTTTTACTGAAAGAGTGGTGAGGCATTGGAACCGGCTGCCTAGGGAACTGGAGGAGTCCCCATCCCTGGAGGTGTTCAAAAAACATGTAGATGTGGCACTTCAGGACATGGTTTAGTAGTCATGGTGGTGTTGGGTTGACAGTTGGACTAGATGATCTCAGAGGTCTTTTCCAACCTTAATGGTTCGATGATTCTGTGATTCTATGTGTTTCAGGACACAGCTGAGCCAAGTAGTTGTGCCTCTGCTGATCCAAAGATTGCCAGCTCAGTTACAAAAACAGTACAGATGTTATAACCTAGGACAGAAACCACGCTAGTAAATGCTTTTACATGACTCTTGAAAACCACTGTAGATAGCCTGGTAGGTCTGTGCTTGTGTCCTGAAAAGCTGATCCATTCAGGTTTAACTACAGCCTTGCCAATAGAGCACAGTGGAGTTACATTGGCTAAACCAGTGAAGACTTGTTCATTCTTCCTGAAAACTATCTTCTAAGACCTACCCAGGATAACTATTTTTGAGGGTGCTGAGCTCTGGTTGGCTTGACATAGAGTTGTACATTCACTTAACGTTAGTAAAAACACTTAGCATGAGTAAAAACTCTCTCTCCCATAATGACATATTCTCAAGTTTGAAGAATTTATTTCAGATTTCTTGGTATTTCATGCACAGCCCCCTTCTTTGTAAAATCACCCTAAGAACAGCGACAGTTCAGCATTTTCCTGCTGTGCATCTTCAGAGATTCTTGGATGAAAGATGTTATATCGGCATGAACACAGCTGTCTGTTTGGTCAAGTATACAAAAGTAGGGAATCAAATTGAAATCTTTTCAACTGTCTTGCAGACCACTAACCACAGCAAAGATATTTGGCTGGCCCAGAACTAACATGTGATACTTAAGTCATATCCAGACTGGGGATTTCTTAAATCACTGTATTCTCAGGAAGCAATAATTTTTGGACTGAGGGCAGGATGACTGTTTTGTCTTCTTGTAAGTCTTTTCAGATACTACTTGTGATTACAGTATGAAAGAAGAGATCTCTCCAGTGTGATAATTACTAAATGCATCTCCTGTCACAGGCAAAATTAGAAATTTGGGAAACTTATAGCACTGTCTGTTCAGAAGAGAAAAGTATTTGTTTGCAGAAATGTGTTTATGTAAGCAACAAGAATAAAGTCGAACCGCAGAATTAGACAGCTTTCAGATAAAGGCTGCCCAAAGATACGTAACACTTGCAGTGCTTACAGGTATAATAGAAGGCATTAATTTGTCTCATGCAGATAGTACTAGGCACCTGAATTTGACTTTTAAAAATTGTTCAGCTTTTAAAATTGGTTACAGTATTCTTTATTAGTATAGAGCCTCAAGAATAAAAGTTTTCAAGCCATGCAGGAAACACAAATTCCATACACAGGGAAGTTTAGATCTGTGAACTAAATCTGATAGGTAGGTCAAGATTATTAAATAATTTCACCCTATGTTTTAATGCAGAGCCCAGGCACCATTTAACAGGGAATGGGTGTACTTCACCGCCTCTTGGCAATTTGTGTTGATGTTCATGTGTCTTGTGAACTTCCTTCAATCATTTGTCATTAAAATCAGTTCTACTGACAGTCAGGTTTCCATGCTGAGAGCTAGGAAGGAAAATAGTTATGATTAAAGAGACATACAGCTGCTATTACTGACCCTGAATAGTTTATTTTGGACACCCTAGATTATGACTTTCTTTTCCTTTTTTTTCCCACTTTTGGGTAAAAGTTTGGGCTTGTGCTTGAAAAAACAGCTCTCCAACGAGGGTGGGGAATGCCTATTTGTGATCTGATTCTGTTTGCTGTTTAAGCAGCGTAGTGTATTTGAGATAAATAGTAAGATTGAAAACAATGTTGGTTTTGTTTATTATTAGTATTATTATTATTTAAGACAAATAGATATATTTACTTTGATTTGCAGAAACATAGGGCTCTTTTAGTGTAAGGGGCCACAATCAAATTCAGACTAAGTCCTGTTCTATACTTTAAAATAAATTTCAGACTCTACATATTTTTATTATCATATTTTTGTGGTATATTAAAATAAATTCTTTGCTTTCCCTTATTAACATTGACAGAGGGGCAAATAAGTGGAAGTAGATCATATTCAAAATTCTGCTAAATGCATGGAGTGAGCAAAAGTAACTGCTTTTAGTTCTCTTACAAGGAACTGTTAGTCCATTTCAGGGAGCAGTTAACTACTTTTCAAACACTTCAGGGAAGTTATGCTGATATTGTCTAATAATGCTTTTTACATATCCATAGTAGATCATCAATGTACAAAAAGTGTATCGATGCTCAGTTATAAGCAAATAGTTTAAAGAACAGCGTTGACACCAATCATTCAATCCTCAATACTTAGTAACAGTGCCAGCTGCATTTCTAGACTGTCTACCTGACCCAGGTGCTTAGTTTCATCCTACTGTAGAATTTCTTCTGTGAGTACTTGGAATAGCTCAGAATTGCTTGTCCCAATGTATTTTGCCTTCAGTACTGATCTAATACTTCCAAGTGACTTATTTAACTAAATGCTGCTTCTCCTTGTTCTAGTTTTCTCTGCCATTTTCTCATGTTGTCATTGGCTTCTGCTTCTCCAGTCACCAGAGACAGCTGTATTCTCAAACTCTCTCCACTTCTTCCTCTGCTCTCCATGTTTGATGGTATAATCTCCAAAGACTGGTAACATTGAGTAAAACTTCTCTTTTAACCCTCAAGCTACTTATCTTTCACTCTCTGCCCTTCCATCCTCAGATAGAATTTCTTGCATGAATTAAAAATAAGGAAAAACATGGACTATTTTGACAAAACAAAATTGACATGGAAATACATAAATTACTTCACTCATTTTCCGCCTAAAATAATTTAGCTAACATGGGTTACATTAGTAAATACACTTCTTACTTTGGAGTGCCTTTTAGTAGTAGCAAACATGTCTTCTGGATCAAAGATGCTGTCATCTTAACCTATATTATAAATTCTTTGTATCAACAAAAGTACTTTTCAGGATTGCACTTATTTTTACGTATTAACAAAGGTGCTATTCACAACCAGAGATATATACCGAATCTGCAAATACTGGAAGCAGTTACTGTAGAAGAGGAATGTCTCATGGGGCACGCCAGGGTTGCTTGGGAAAATTGGGTTCAATTTTGTTTTCCTTCTTATTCTTTTTGTGTGACCTCAGTCAAGTCACAGGCTCTTTGTGGTTCGGTTCCTTCTGTGTAAAATGAGTGTTATAAGAAGTTTCCAACTTACAGGAATAGAGAAATGTACACTTAGATAAAGCTATGAGATGAAGACAGTAGTCATTAAATATAGTCCACTGGAGTAGTGCAGCTTTTGGCAAAGAAAAATTTGTCATCTGTACAGGAGATCAAGCTTTCTTGGCACTGTGGA
The DNA here is from genome assembly GCA_013400535.1 of Scopus umbretta. Lineage (NCBI taxonomy): Eukaryota > Metazoa > Chordata > Aves > Pelecaniformes > Scopidae > Scopus > Scopus umbretta. The sequence continues at coordinate 3,610 of VZTL01042328.1, read as the reverse complement.
ATTCTGTGCAAATCTTACCAATTTCTGCTTCAAATACAAGGTGCATTTCCTGACTTTGCATCTACTGTAAACATATGGGAAGGTAAATTGTTACATAGCTGATAGAAATATTCCAGAACACCACAGTGTATACTCTTGTGCTGCTAGGAAGAGGCTGAGAGGGCACAATAGATGATAGATACAAATTACATTGCTGAGACACTGCTGAGGTACAATTGTGAGAAGAGTAACGATAAAGCTCTGTGTACAAAGTCCATTTAATGGCTTGTAGCAAAGGCAGGCAAATGGAGATTATGATGCAAGGCAACCTAATATTTGTGAAGTCTCCTGGTAAAGGAAAAAAACTGAACGTGTAGAACAGATGAAGAAGTACAAAAGCTTGCATATGAAATAAACAGGAGTGGACAACAGAGAGGTATACATATGCTCTGTTCCTTATTCCTACTTTTCACTTTTTATGTCATTTTTGCAAGTACAAAGTAGTATCTGATCTCTCTAGTTCTGGTATAGTAAATTAATCCTTTTCTAAAATGCAATTTACACATATATTTTCTTTCCTGATTTGAGGCATATATTCAGCTGTCTTTCAAATCTTTTGCAGAGTTTTTTTACAGTGTTTCTCGTTTTCCACTGTAATCTCATTTGCCTGCCCTCAAACACCTTTCTTCCATTTGCTGCTAAGCCAATCTTTGATGCCTTAAAATTTCATTTTCATTTAGTTCTGTATGTTGAAGAAATATTTCTCTTAAGGTTTTAACACTATCAAAAATTATACAAAATACAACATAGCTACTAGAGAAAAGCAATCAAATTATTTTGGAGAACTAGCATGCACAACACTATGAGTTGCATCATGTAGTAAAATAAAACACTGTGGTAATGGCCACGATGTCCAAGATGGTTTTTCATTTTCTGTGTGGATGCTTTTCTTCCTTCCCTGTGCTCCTAAAAACATTCAAATGGATCTAGCAAATCACATGCCTTTCTAACATTTGAGAGCAAAAAAGGCTCCTGCTCAATTTACTATCTACCTTAGGTCTATTTACTTTATATTACTTCAGAATATGTCCAGCAATGAAAAGGCATCAACACTTTGCAGCATCTGAAAGTTTTGTAATAAAACTCCTGCATCATTACAGGACTTGAAAGCAAGTCATTCATACAGTACTCTGAGAAGGCAACAACTATGTGGTGGACAGTACCAATTCACCACAGTGGGGGAATAATTTGGATATAAAGGTGTTCAGCCTCAGGGAGAGGAAAATCTGCAGGGCAACAGACTACAAGTGGTTAGAAAGAGAAGTATTAATAGAATCCAGTAAAGCTGAAGCAAATAAAGTGACAAATCTCGAAGGGGATGAAGAAGAGAAAAGTGGCCCATCAGGAAGATGGCAAGTACTGTCACATGGCAAGGATGGTGGGCAGGAGTCACAGAGAAGACACCAAAAAGCATTTCATTAACTGCTGAGAGAGACCAATACTGGTGGAAAACAGATCATGTTAGGGTCAATTATGGGGTCACTGATTATGGAAAACAAATATTTGGAGGAAAATACACATGGAAAAACATTTAGCCTGTTAGAAAGCCTAGAAACTTCTAGCCTGTTTTTCAAAGAAGCTGTGTTCACAGAAGTTATGTATTCACTAAATATCGGAGCAAGAAATAGTATAAAGAGACCAAAGAACTGCCACAAACACCAGTAGTAAGTAATGCACAGGGCACCAAGGCAGAACAAGCTCAGGCCTGCAGAAATAAACTGAGAGCCAGAGAGGATTCAGCTATCAGAGGAAACCTTAGATGCTAGTATAGAAGCCCATGGGATTTATTCTGTGTTCTTTCAGATTGACTATGTAGGGTATGAGTTGAAAATACTCCTTATTTTATGACAGGTTTTTCCATCTCTTTTCAGGTTGGAAAATATTATGCTAATTTAATAGATTATTTACTTATTAGAAACCTGTCAGATGTCAGTGCATCATTACAAGAGGCAAAGCTGCAAGGACATAAGGTATCAGGCACTCAAGATAGTGCTGATTCTACTCTTCAGGAAGTAGATTCCTATTGACTACTAAGTCCTTGGTCTGAAAGGTCTAGTCTTGATAAATCTCTGACCTCCTGGTTAATCCTTTACTCCCCTTTTCGCCTTTGCCCTGAAAATACCATTTTCCTTGTATGAGTTCAGATTGATTAGTCTCTAGTCAGAATAAGTGGTAAGAAAATGGAAACAAGGGTTTTTTCTCTGGTATTTGTTCAAGGTTTTCAGGGGATGGTGAAGATGTTCTCACTGAACATTTGTAGCTGTGGCCAACAGTTCAGCTACTCCATAGCTGCTGTATCCAGCATGTCTTTCCACGCTTTTCAGCAATATTGTACTCATTTTTTATTCCAGAAGGTAAAGTATATCAGTATAGAAGAGCAGATTCTTCACTGTTGGTGAGGAGAAGTGAGTTTAGTGAGAATCTCACTAACCTTTTATGGGGCAAAGTGATATTCAGTCACCTTATGTGGGAGGAGAAGACAAGGAAAACAATGGTGATGACAGAAAATGTATGTTTGGCAGAAGTCTGCACCATTGTCACAGGGCCAACTGCAAAAATATATACTTGTGCTTAAGAAGAAAAGGCTGGACAGCAAAATGTCTTTTGTTCCTGTAATTTTTATTTTTATTTTTATTTTTTTCTGTTTCCTCTCGATACTGGCTAGGAAAGGGGACTAAAGAGATAGAGCCATACAATCTCTTTCCAATGGAAAGAATGGAACACAGGAAGGAGACACCTTGGATATATAAGTAATCACATAGCTTAATAGCCCCCAAGGGAGCAGAAATTTCTACAGAAAAAAAAGCAGCTCCTCAGAGATCCCAATGACAAAGTTACCTTGGTTTTAGAAGCTTTTGTTTCTCACATCAAAAACTAATGAATGGAGTAGTATCAGAGCCTCCTGAGGGAGGCGAGTAGACTGAGACCCCCCGTGAGCAGTATCCATACCATTCAGGGAGAAGTAAAGATCATCCAATTCAGTGTGCCAAAGTGTTTATAGCTTACATCCCAAGTTTCTCCTTTGCACTCTGCTGAGGCTTTTGCCAAATCCCTACATACATTAAAAATACTAACCACACTCCGTACTTGCTTGACAGACTGCATATCAGTGGAGAATACAAATTCAGCCTGGATACTAAGTTCTTCTAGTGTGTAAAAGTCATATACAAGGATGACCAGTAGTGATTAAGCTGTGGTACTACACAGAAGTTCCTCCATGTGAATTGAATTAATTGATTTATTAGTAGCAAAATAGCCAGGTGGGTCAGGCTAATTAAGACTATGATTGCTAATTGCCAGCACTGGGGACAGTGTGAGTGGTTGCAGAGGCAATAGAGGCGGTCTGTTTCT
>VZTL01042327.1:47071-65583 GCA_013400535.1 Scopus umbretta | reverse complement strand
GGGTGGGGAGCAGGAGCGAGGCCATGCAGGAGTCAGCGGCATTGCAGGGCTCTGCGCTGGCAGAACAATGGGTTTGCTCCAGGCACAGCTACTGACTTTTAACAGCTCTTTGCCAGTAACCCCACACAGGATTGCATCATGGAAAATCCTAGTGGAAAGCCAGGAACAAAGGAAAGATGTCAGGCTGCTTTTAAAAGGGACGTGTTCTCAGGGCAGAGGAAGCCCTTTGGTGGCCAGGGTGGGAAGGGTCAGCCAGAGGAACCTGGGCTCCCTTAAAGACTGGAGGCAACTCTGGAGACATACACCAGACGGGGGAGTGGAGAAAAGGGCAATGCTCAGGAGGTGGTGGCTTTGCCTCACTCTGTGGCGCTCGTGCATTGTCTAGGGATGAAGTGCATGTGTCTGTGTGGAAAAAATTCCTGTGCAGATGCTGTGTCCCTTTATTGAATCGTCCCCATGGTCCTCAAAGTGTCCAGAGTGCCCATCAGGACAGAAGATGCGACAATGCCCATAAGCTACTGAGCTCTCATCTCTGATCCAACATCCCCAGAAAGGGAGCCAGGCAAGGAATGTGTCCCTGAGAGCCAGGGCTGGGGACACTGCCTGGACTCTGTCCAGGCTTGGCTAGCTGGAAAGCACCCAGGGCTGGTTTTATAATGGCTCGTGACACCATGCCCGAGAAAGAACACAGGCAGAGCTGTGACAGGAGTTATTGGTCAAGAAAGGCTCTGCTCTTCAATAAACAGAGCAAAACCTGCAGAGAGTTATTGCTCCTTTTCTGCAGGGATCAAAGCTGTAAGCAATATCGCATTGCAAGCCTGATGAGAAACCTTTTTACAGGGGGTTAGAAAAGCAACACTACTGTGGCAAGTATGGAAGAGAAGAGCCACAAATGCCAGTAAGAAGAAGGAAAATGCCCAAGGAGAGCCCAGCAAAGAAGTCCTACACTGCCCATCCATGGGTTGGTTGTGATATGCAGTAGGGTGATGTGTGACTTCAGCCTGATGTGGTATCTAACTTATAAAGACCTGCTTCTTGCCTGCTTTTCTAATTCTAAACTGGTCTTTCTTTAACCCTCCAGGGACGGCATGTAGAAGGATAGTGCAGAGCAGGTGGTTGAGACTCTGGTTCCTCCTTTGGTGTTCCATCCAAAACACTGTTTCTCATTGGCAACGTGAGGACAACCCCACCAACAAGCGTGATGTATTTAGATCTCATGGCAAGAGGAGGGGGTCAGGTACCATGCATAGAAAGGAAGCAGCGGAGGTCATAAACAAGCCTGGAAACCCAGCACATTTGCATTCTCATTAGCTATATGGAAAACAGCTAGGAAGATTTTTTGGCAATGACGCTAGCCATTGACTTGCTCACTTGGCTGAAAGACTGATGCCAAGAAGCAGCAAAGCAAAGCAAGAGAGCTGGCCTGGAACCAAGGGATTTTGCAGAGCTCTCATTTTGCATTCATTGCCCTTAGCCCAGGGGTCTTAAGTGTTGTCAGTTTTAGGGCATGAGTGAGAAACTGGATTGCAAAAGGAGCTCTTCCCTATTTGCATAGGGGCCTCTCTGCCTTTCCCTTCCACTCCATCCTTGGCCAAATGGTCTGGATTTTGGACAGAAAATCCCTCCAAAACTCCCGTGCGTGTGAGCCTATGGGGCTGGCTGGCTGCAGTAGGAAGCGGAGCGGTGGCTGGCCCTGCTCTGGCAGCACAGTCATACCCACAGTGCCCAGCCAGCTCTCACCGCTGCTGGCTGGTGACGGATCCGCTGCAGTTCCTCATTGCAGGAGAACATCAGCAAGGCATGCTCTTTACTCAGCCAGCCAGCGCTGGACACTGCTCTGTACTGCCTTAGTCTCGATAGTACTGGCAGCACCACTAGATGATGAAGAACTGAAAGCACACACTCACGTGAGAGCCCCAGCACATATCGGACATCTCAATCACCTTGTCCTAGTCATCTCCAAAGATGACAGCTCCAGTGCAAGGAGCACACCCTCTCCTGCCTGTACCACATACTGTGCTCGGGGACACTACTGCCCCACTGCAAACATTGTGGAGCAAAAGCAGCCTATCACAGTGTGCAAAAGGACTGGGAATGCTGCTGCTTTTACAGTACTGTGGCATTGTGTGAGATTTTGCTTATTAAGGTTTGCTATTGTGGCTTGCAAGAAAAAAAACACACACCTGGTTTTTTTTTTTTTTCCTTAATGCCCTGAGAAATTTTGAGAAGAAATTGGAAAAGAAAAAGTTGAATCTGATGTCAGCTGGGAAGAGAAACCCTTCTCCCAGCAGCTTCATTTAAGGCTTGGAGGTGGCTATGTATCTGTCTTGGAAACTTTTTTCCTCCCAACTATCCATTCAAATAAGTGGCTCAAATCTGGTCTGCCTTCATTCACACGCTTTTTATGTTTGCTTTACCAATAATATTCTAACAAAGGCATTTACTGTCAGGACCATTTACAGAAATGGTAAATAATAGGGACCTCATAAACATGGCAATTCAGACCAGAATCTGGTTCTGAAAGTCACGTACTAGTATTTAAGGGAAGAAACAATGCCGTGTGAACGTTCACCCAAGCCAAAGTCACCAGCACAGCTGAGATTTCAACCATTCAGTAGCAACGGGTTCATTATCAAGATATATTGCCTGAATTATTTCTAGATGTTACTCAGAGAATTATTTCAAATAATTAATATATGTAAGAAAATTACTGGCTCTGAACAGAAGAATTGAACTTGTCACATTAGAGCTGAATAAATGCCCTGCAACTATTCACTGCCCTGCTTTTGGATACACTAATTGCACCAGATCCAATCTTTAACCCCATTGGGGCTGAAGGAAATGTTCTCCAGTGGCTTTGCTTGCTGTGGCTTGGGACACAATCCCCAGGGACACCATCCCTCTCTCTGTAGGGGGACTGTGGCCTTATCTCACAGGCTCTCTATTGTATTTGAGGAAGGAGACTTGCAGTTTCACCTTTCACTTACCCCAGGGTAATTCCTGTGGTCTTCAGTGGAGCCGTGGTTACACCTCTGTGCACAGGAGAAGAATTGTACCGGGTTTAATCTTGTCCCCCGTTCATTGTTTCAGCATCTCAGAGGAGGTGCAGGAAACACAGCGAGTGGAGGGAGGTGCTGGTAGGAGCAGGCAGGACCCGGCGCTCCATGGCTGTCTGGCGGGGACAGCTGGGTAGCAGCTCTCCCAAAACCAGGACAGGCTGGAGCCAGGGCTCAGCACTCCAAGAAACACAGGAGCCTCGATTCTATTAGTGCTGGTCTCAGGAAGAGAAAAGTGAGCATAGGCAATATGAAGAAGTGGGAGGAATCAGATCCAGATGTTGAAATTCCCAATTTTGTGCCCTTACAGAAAAATGCAACATCCCTGCAGAGAGCCAGGACCCCAGAGCATGCCATCAATGGTCTTGGACCACCAATAGCCAAGCCACCTCCTTCTATCCCGTAATGGGGTTGGAAAGCACAGGTGCAAGGCTTGTAACAAGGTGCAAGGGTGGTAACAAGAACCACAGATCCACAGTAGCCATGCATTTTGATAACACCTTCACCAAATGGGATTTTTTTGGTTGGTTGATTGTTGGTTTTTATGCCTACAGTACCTTACAGACACCAGAAACTGGTGTAGCTCTCTGTGCCCACAGTGCAACACAACCCCATGAATCTGCATTTGCACCACAGGTGACTTGTGTCCCACAGCTCCTGTCCTTCACAGTCACACAATGTATCTGTGTGGGATCCCTGGGATCCCTCCAGCATATGTGACAAAGCTCAAGGAATAAGGGTGCCAGATCAGACTTCAGGTGGAGAAGAAAAGATATATAGAGACACATAAGACAAGTGGAATAACTAAGGGAAGAAACATGTTTACATGGAAGTTGCTAAATAGGTGGTTTGTTAGCTGCATTGTGGTCAGGACATTCATTGTTCCTTGTCCTGTTATTACCAAGGGTTTGATCCCTTCTCATACAAGCCCAGGACAGGCTTAACTTGACCGAGGGCAGGACCAAGCACTGAGCAGGTCTGGGTTTTAGCTAGCAACAGAGGGCAGTTTGGGGAAAGAGTCTGCAGAAGCAGGGTTTGAAGAGGGATTTACGTAAGTAAGGGGCCCAGGGGTCACAGCGGGCTCTTTGGGAAGACCCCGGCCATGCAGCTCGTGGCCTGGAAGCATCCTGGCTACCCCAAAAACGAGCAGAGCCCCAAGAGCCAGGACAACTTTTCTGCCATCAATTGCACCAACAATCAACACAAAAAGTAATACCAATAACGGGGAGGATCTGAAAGAGGTTCTCTGCTGTCCCCCCCACCTCCCCTCCCTTTTTTATTTGCCTGACTGACAGAGGATTTAAATGCAAAGTGGGTCTAATGCACACCCTGAAGTCGGCTGGCAGTATGCAAATGACCTGTCAGATTAAAATCTGAATGAAAGAGATAACAAGCTTATCTTCATAACAAAAGACTCTTACGGGCAAACTATTTGACGCAGTGTTGATGTTTGTTTTAACCCGTGGACTTTGGACAGTGCAATATTTCAGGGGCTGTGCTCCCCTCCACTCTGCTTGGCGCGCTCGCACGTGTGTGTATGTGTGTGTGTTTGTATTTGCACTGGCAACAAAAGGCAAGTGCTATGGTAATAAGAAACAGGGGGGGGAAAGCAAAAAAAGAAGCCTAGTGAGGGCTCTAACAGTTGATTTCAAAGTCTTTTTTTGGGGGGGGTGGCTCTGCAGAGCCAGTGCCAAACAAACCAGCAATAGGTCAACTCATGCTTGCGACCAGCACTACAGCTGCAGGGGGAATAAGCAAACACAGCAGCAGGGGAAAGAATTAAAGGAGGGGGCTGGGGGCAAGGCGGACGATTTATTCTTCTGGCACGTGCAGAGGGGCTGGAGATGGATCAGCTGTATTTATTCTGTGAAAAGGGGAAAGAAAAGGAGGCAAAAGAGTAAAGCAAGTTTCATCGCACCAGAGAAAACAAAGATTTTCAATAAACTCCCAATCGCCACCCCCTCCCTGGAAAAAGGGGGAGAGAGGGGGGAAAAAAAAAAGCTGCAGGTGTTTGCGAGGGATCTGTATAGAAGCCACGCAGGGAATTAGCAACTGAGCAAGTTGCCTTTGGAAAAGGAATCTGCCCTGAATAGATTTGCATTTCTTAATTTAAGGATCATCACCAAACAAGCGCCAGAGAAAGCACCCCTCTTGTAACACTGGGGGCTTCAAAGTGAAGAGGGACGTGTGTTGGGGAGGCCTGCAAGGCAGCCGGACTGGCTATTCAGACTGGCAAGGCTCCCGCTGGGGCTGGGCTCCTGCATCGCTGGCGCCGACCGGACCCCCAGCCTTGAGTCCCTCCAGCCGCCCCGCTTTATCCTCCTGATACAATGAGAAGTGTGCGAGCATTCAACGCCATGTTCCTCGCCCAGAGGAACTGCCACCAAATCCTCCCCTTTCGGGTCCTTTCCAATCTTCTAAACCCCCTTGGTTAATGCCCCGCTGCTCTGCTCTCTCCCTGCTGAGAAGTGAAAGCCTTCTCCCAAAGCCTTCCAGTCAGTCCTCAAGCCACCATGCAGAATTTACAAGCTTTTCCGAACTCAATTCACCCTGACGGTGACCCTCTTGCTGCAGGGAACAACAGAGATGTGCCCATGCCACACGGACAGCAGCAGGAGCAGAGCCTCAGCCCTGAACCCCTTGGCAAGGTCTGGCTTCATGCCCTTGCACACAAGCTCACTGCCCGTGTTTCCCTGACTCATGTTCACCTGGACTGCTTGGCTTGGTCCACCTGGGCTGGCACAGAGCCTGTACATGCACCATGAAATCAAGGCGGTGCTCTCCGTTCCTTGGAGTAGCAATGAGTCCTGGCTGCATCTCATACCCAAACACTTTCCTAATGCTTTTCCTAACGTTCACATGAAAACCTTTCTCCTTCCACTTGGTTTCAGTATTTTAGAAACCAGCTCTGTGAAATATGTTCTAAGCCCCATGGAGACACTCCACATTAATCAGAACATAGTACGCCCCTCCATGGTATGTAAGTAACTTGCTGATTTAAGAAAGTCAAAATAAGCAGGTGTTAAGATGGTGTATGGAAGGTTCTCAACCAAATTAACTTAGTTGTGCAACTACAAACCCCAAAAGACAAGGAGATTTGTCAAGTTATCCTACTGAAGTGTGGAACTCCTGGAGACAGAAGAGAGGTTCACCAAAGCCCCATCCACTTTGTATCTTTATCTCCCTCCACAGCTGTTCCTCATAGGAGCATCAGCTCTTCAAACAAAAATTATTAATGGAATAAAATGTTTTGTGGCATTCAGCAAGTTGGACTGTCACCTCTCAAAAACCACACGCTGGGCTGGCCTGGGCAACCTGGTCCTAAAGGCATGGGGGGGTCTCTGCCAGGATTCATCACAGCGCATGCTCAGGCATACTCATAGCAGAAAGGAGAGCAGGCTCTATAACCTCAGACAGTGGCTTACCATAAAAACACACGGTGAGATCAAATGCATCATTCTGTCTGCTACATGATGCTCTAAGGAAGCACAGACCGATCATGTATCATTTGCAACAAAGCAGGAGAAGTCCTCAGAGCAGAAAGTCTCTGAGACACATCCCGTCCTCGTATGTCAATTGTACCTGAGAGCAAGTAGCGAACTCCCTGGGTAACCGAAGAACAAGATGGGATTCCAGGACTGCAACCTGCAGACGGACAGGGGAGGGCTGGATAAGGCATGATTTACGTAGGGTGTTGGCAGGAGCATATTTAAAGTGTTGGCACGCTCCGCAACAGGAGAGATGGTGCCTTTTCAGCTTGGCTGGGGAAACAGACACACTAATGCCAATGTAATTGTTTAAGACCTATTTCGATTTATGTACATTATGCAAATAGAACACACCATGAACTGCCAAGCGTGGGGCTGGGGAGCAGTGCATAAGGGCACAGGGCACAGTCTTTGCACAGGGCACCTTCCCACATGTGCTCTGCAGTAATTCCCAGGCTCAGTCCTGTGCTACAGAAATGTACCCACTCTGAAGCACTCTGTGGGAGACAGGCTGGAAGGGAAAACCCAAATGACTGCATGTCTTGGATGAGATTGCAGAGCATGAAACCACAGGCCAGGGAGAGCCCTCCAGGGCAGGTCACTGCGCTCCATGAAATGGCCTTTCAAATCTGGAAGGGAAAAGCAGAAAGAAATGTTACATAGATGTCAAAACAATGAAGGAGGGATTTGGGCACTGTAAAACTTAGCCATTATGTCCTTCCTGATCCCACTCAACAGCTCTTGCTGAGCATAAGATGGGACTCCAGCAGATAAACCTGCAGATGCAAGAAAACAGTTTGAGTGAAGTATGCGAGAGATATAGAATCACAGAATCATTTAGGTTGGGAAAGACCTTAAAGATCATCACGTCCAACCGTAAACCCAACACTGTCCAGTCAACTACTAAACCATATAGCTAAGCGCCACATCTACATCTTTTAAATACCTCCAGGGATGGTGACTCAACCACTTCCCTGGGCAGCCTGTTCCAATGCCTCACCACTCTTTCAGTAAAGAAGTTTTTCCTAATATCCAATCTAAACTTCCCTTGGTGCAACTTGAGGCCATTTCCCGTTGACCTATCTCTTGTTACCTGGGAGACGAGACAGACACCCACCTTGCTGCGACCTCCCTTCATATAAAGNCCTTAATGATTCTATGATATTCTATAAACCAGAGCCTTTAGACAAACAGCTTTACAAAAAGAGAAATATCTCTGCCAACCTGCTGGTCCTTTTGGCAATGTTGTTATTGTGCCCTGGTGTTCTAAGGCCACTCTGGATTTACACTCAGATCCCACTTCAAGAGTTAGTTTGATCTGTAGCAGCCAGCCACACGAGTGCAGAAGGCAGCAACCTGTGGTAACAGGTCTGCAACCTCAGAAACCAGTGTGTATGTTCACTGTGGTCATGAAGTAGAAGACTAGATCAAATAGCTTAGGCAGAGTAATCCATGCAACAACTGTCACCAACTTTTATGGCTATGGATGATCTATGGATGAACTGTGTTTCCTTCAAGTTTATTTAAGGCTATTCCCTATTCTCACTCATACTGTGGCTATTGCTATACACCTCATCTGTGATCGGGGGCAACAGAGGCACATGAAATGGCTTCTTAGCTGGATAAGCAGAACTCTCTCAGTTTTGGGGAAAGGGGTGAATACTCACCCATGTCGAAACTACTGGCACAAACAGTAAACGCCAGTGAAATGTCTTGGCACAGACAGACATGGGAATCAGACAAGAGCAAGAATGCGGCCAAAGGGGCTGGTGTAAAAAACAAATTTCCAGTCCTAGAACACTTGCTGTGGTATTTTCCATATTCCAGGAAACAGTTCTGCTGGGCCCTCTCTCACACACCTAGGTTTTCATAGCTGGCTTGAGAGCACAAGCTTGCAGACCTGCCAGCTTTTGCATTGTTGCCATGAAGCTTATAATATACAAGTGTTTTCATGCAGCATCAATTTTAGCTCTCAGAGGCAACCAATGAAATGAAACTGGAGGTGGGGGCTGCTCACACACACTGCGACCTGGGTGCCTAACTCTGGGAGGTTGATCTCTAAATGCTCCTTCCAGAGGAGCATATACAAATTAGGAATACAAAATTAGGAAGAGAAGCTTCACCACTCAGGTACCTAAGACAGGTGTCTTAAGGTGAGTAGCACAAATAGTCCCAAAATCTTCAACTGGAAAAATGAGTGTCTTGCTTTCATAGCTTTGGGGAAAGCCTGAAAATGTAATTTTTAAGTATCCTACTGGTTTCAAATACCAAAAGCAGGCAAAAACCTCCAACAATCCAATCAACCTTTGAAAAACCTTCTCGCTTGCAAGCCAAGGTCATTGTTTTGGCTGATATGCTGGATTGCGGCCTCTAAATCTTGGACAACATCACAGCAAGGAAATAACACATTTTTAGTGACTCAACCTGAGGATTTGGGGAAAGCACAGTCCACTCCTCTGAATGGGAATCCTGGAATATTCACTGCCAAGATTAAGCCTGAAACAAAGAAATAAGTAGTAATGTACAGAAAATTGAAGTCCTGGTTGTAGGAGGCTATTTTTGTTATGATATTTCCAACAGTATGCCTAACAAGCATTTAACCAGTATGTGTGATTAGTCATAGGTCCATTGGGACTGCCCTCACTAAAAAGGGGCATCCCCAGGCAGCACAGCTCTGCAGTGTTTAGGGCTTATTCTCACCATTTGGGGCTCCTCGAGGCCAAGACCTTGCCCAGCAGATCCAAACCCATCCTGCTGCCTGCTAAACCTCTGTTCAAGGCAAGAATTACCCTTAAAACAGGAACTTCTTGGAAAAGGGCAATCCTGACTCCACTAAAATCAACACCAAATCTCCATCTGGCTTAACTAGGGTCAGTATTTCATGCCATCATGCCTGTTAAATGCCTTTAGAGTGCCTTACTCAACTTTGGCGCTATATAAACAGTAACAAGCCATGAACACAGCATTGTTGCCCTTCTTCTCCTTTACATCATTTGCTTGTTAGTGGTTTTGGTTTTAAGAAATATCAGTGAACAAAAATCTGTATGCTAATTAAGCCTATGGGGCACATAGAACCTCCCTTGTGCTGGGTATTCACTTTTGGTCTTTTCTCAGCAATAAATCCAACCAGCGGGATCCTCAGCTGGCATGACTCAACACAGCTCATTTGAACTCACACAGTGACACACTGCTTTTCTGCAGCAGAGATCCTGGCCCCATCTACATAAGCAAGAGACTGTGTTTGCTCCAGAAAGGTAAGATAGTATCTAGGGAGATGACACTACCAAAATAAGGGTGGAAGCGTAAAGCCAGACAGATGAGACAAGGCAGACGGTCTGTGACAAGCTGGAATTAATTTTTGGTTTTATATATTTTTTTCTTTTTTAAAGGAAGAGACTCCAGTGATTGGAAATCTCTTTCTGGACACTGGTTTGCAGTTTGAGAGTTCCCTTTGGCAGAGCCTGCATGGAGAGCCCTTCAAGTTTTTGGGTGTGCGCATCCAAAGGGAGTTTTAAGCTGAGTTGCTTTCAGCCATTTTTTTCTGAGAAATGACCAGACTGAGCCTCTCTGTGTCCTGTTTCACTGGACACCAAGCTACCAAATCTTAACTTGTGAGGCACAAGGTCTTCCAGCCCTTAGCTCCCTGGGCCAAAAATGCTGCTGATGTGCGTGGGCAAACTCTGTCAACTGAAGGTCCTTTGGGTTGCTCTCCCGTGATACTCGTGCACTGGGAACATCTCCTGCTGGAGCTGTGGTGTGGGAGTCCTTGGGCTCTCTCCCTAACTCCTCCACCACTTTGCCAGCTTTATTCACCCACGAACCTCCAGCACTGCTCCATACCTCAGTTTCCCTGGCTATAAAGCTGACAAAAAAGAAACTCCCACTTCCCCAGGCTTTTTCTTCAAATTATTACAATTTCTTCCTTTTTACAACGGCAATGAACAGACACAGCCAAGATTAAAATCACACAGTAAAAATATACAAGAAAAGGCAGTCCTGCCCCGGACACAGCATTGAACATAGACTGCAATCAATTTGAACTGGGTCTGTTCATGTTTTTTGCCAAAACATCAGCACTTTGTAAATAATACTGTGATTCCCTGCTTCAGAGAGTTGTTTTAAACCCTCGGTCATTTCAGATCTTGTATGGAACAGTGGTATGAATATCAGCCTTTCCCATGCGAGGCAGTTTTATAATACTAAATCAGAGCACATGGGAATAGGCTTACAAGTATTTTACCTGTAGCTTCCAACAGATTGTGCCATTGACAGTCAACGCATATTTTCCCCTTTGGTTACACAAGAATAGTGGTCAGAAGAAGGTTGGTGGCAATGTAGAAATAGCTAATATACAAAGCCAGAGATAAAGAGGTATATGAAAAAAAAAAAACAAAACAATACAGAAAATCCTCCTTGCATTCCCAAATCATCAGGAATTGAGTGACTTACACTCTTGACCATTTAAGTATGAAATAAATAAAGAAGATGTTGTTCATTTTGTGCATGTGTCTAATCCCACATTCTCAATACAAATGCATTTAACCTTGTCCCTTTAAAAGAGCTCTGGACAATCAGAATCATCTTTACAGAAGACTGCGCCTGCTTTTAAATTAGCTTTTTAAAAAGCAGCCATTCTCTCTTTCCCTTTTTCCAATTCCCATTCACACTCTGCACAGATAACCGCAGGCAGGCCAGAGCTAGGAGCCCTCTGAAAGTTTAAACAGAAACTGTGCTTCAGAAGAGCAGGGATTTTCCCCCACAGCAAGTACACACTTTGCTGCTGGCCCAAGATGATCAGAGATTCAGAGATTTTGCTTAAGTGTGTCAACAGCCCCTCAAATCACAAAAGTTTAGACAAACCAGCTTGCAAAACAACTACAGCAGTCCATGGGACCCCTTGTAACTTACCAGGGGAGATGGTCTTATACTTCTGTAACACCACAGGAAACACCTCATTCCCTCAGAAACATTCTTATCAGGTGCAGGTCAAATCTATTTAACCTAATTTTTGCCTATCTGGGCTTTACATGCAAGTGTCAAGTCCAGCTCCCAGCCACATGGGGAGTCATTCATGACACTGACCTTCATGTCAGCACTAACCTGGGAACTGGTGCAGAATTTGACCTGTGGCATTTGATAATAACCTCTGTATTAATCATATTTGTCACTTCTCCAGTGCCTCCCCTCTGTGGATCCAGAAGCACTTTGCAAGCTGCGGTGAACTAAAGTGATGGCGTGGGTTAAGAAGGGTATCTCCATTTTACAGCTGGGAACAGCGAAACACACGGGGCTGTGTAATTAATGCTTGGGAGACATGGGTGTCTGGCAGAACATGTTCCCACAGCCACAGATAAGTCTCTTCAACACACAAAACCTGCTCCCACCTCCATCCTGAACACACAGGGAAACGTCCTCCCATCGCGGGGCTGTGGTGTGGGAAGTGCCACAGTGGTGCTGTGCTATGTGGCTGAAAACGACACAGAAAAATTACCATGTTTGTGGTCGAGGATGGCATTGTGCTGGGTGGGGAAATGCGACAGAGAAACCATCAGGGAGAAAGTTTCCATCCTGCAAATGCAGGAATTGAACCGCCCTTACCAAGACCAGGGCTGTGCAACAGTGCTCTTGAACGATGAAATCACTGTTCTGTCTGTAAGCTGCGGTTAAAATTCCAGCAGAGATGGTGTCTAGCTTTAGCACCCGGTTTGTGGGCTATTTACGGGGTAGCTCAGCTCAGCAGGCACTGCCGTGCAGCTCTGCTTTCAGTGATGCTGGCACTGATGGGACTTCGATGAGGAAGGATGAGCCTTTGGTGACGTGAGCGAGGAGCCAGCAGCCAGGGCACCGGTGACCAGGGCCCCTCCTGGGGTCAGTCTCTGAAGCTCCAGAGCCAGCGGGTTTGAGCTAGAGCCCAAGACAGACCCAGATAAAAGGAAATGTTATATCTGAGTTTGTAGTCCCAATTTTGCCACAGTGAGATGGAGCAATGCTTCCCGTCCTAATCCCTTTCAGTCCCTCCTAACTTTGGAAAATAAGTGTTATACACTTGACCTATTCCGTCCTCACGTATAACAGCAAAGCAAGATCCACAGGGTGAGGTATTCACTTTCATTAGACCAGCTGGAAGCAGTGGAGGGGAAAAAACAGATGAGTTATTAATATCTGAGCTCCTCTTCAAACAGTGTGTGCAAGAATATTCCACACTGTGGTCTGCAACTGAATTTTCTGCTGATTTAATAATATCCTAAAGAGATTTCCTACAATCTTAATTGAGTATTCATAGTAGGATCAGTACTGTTTTATATGTCTCAGGAAGATCGTCCCGCAAGTTAGCCACAAGAAAAGTGCAGAAGGAGCCCTCAGTGGTCACATATTACACTGCACAAAACCCTACCAGGAGTGGGGAAAAAACTTCTTGCATGACAAAAATGGCTTTTCAAACCAAAAAACGCTTCTTGAACAGAAACTTTTCAGTTATATGTTGCTGCCTTTTCAACCAAAAAAGTTAATAATGAAATTCAGAGTGACTTTTCAGTACAAATTCTGTTTTTTAATCATAATTATTTAATTGTCCTTCAGTACTAAAAAAAGTTTGGCTTTGCCTTCTTCTGAAGCATTGGAAAAATAAACATCCCTTTAAACTTCTAGGGCAAACTCAGTATCTTCCCCTCCCGCTGCAGTTTCCAGTACAACACATTTTTAAGGGGAAAAAAAGCATCAGCATACTTTGGCGATGTGTATTTCCAGTAACGCTTGCTTTGTAGTTAACCTTGGTAGCCTCGAACTGCAGCTTAGGCAAGCCCAGACTGCAGAGACCTGACATAAGGGGTGCAACATGGTAAAGGCAGGCTGGACCATATATCAATGAAATTGGTCTAAGTGTTCATATTGAAACATATATTACAAGATATGACAAGTAGAAAAAAAGCTCCTAATAGCCCTACATTTGAGAAAGGGCAGGCGATCTCTCGGGGAAGATGAGGCAGAGCACAGGGCAGGGCTCCACATCCAGCCCTGACTCGTGCAGCTCCTGGCTCTCCTGCAGTTTGCTCCGCAAGTTCCTGCTCCGCGCTGCTTTAAGGTGGAATTACGCAGGAGTTTTTCCACCCTGAGAGGTGCTTTTAATACAGCGGGATTTGCAAAAACCCACGCTGTGGAAAATAGGTTCACAGTTGTCTATTTTTAAGGGTTGTAATGATAAAACTTGGGCGACTGGATGGGTGTGATGAGCAGGGTGCCAGCGAGGCGTTAGGAGACCTGGGCTTCACGGCTGACTGCACTCCCGGCGTGGGGGGATCCCAGCCAAGTGCACACACTATCTCTGTATCTCACTTTATGCAGCAGTAAAACAAGGCTGTTTCTCAAGAGCATTAAGAGGCTAAATTAATAAATATTTAGAATTTGCTTTGAGATTTCCAAGGGAGAGAGCGATGCGGCGTGCCAAACCATGGCAGCGCTGCACACCTTGGAGGCACGGTGAACGTTAGCCAATAAACTGCAGATTATTACATTTAAAGGAATTAAAATAAACTCTTGGATTCTTACTCGGTGCAGTCAGGAAGGTGTAATGGTCCCTCCACTGAGTAAATATAATTCCTTGGTCCGTTAGCAAGGAGTCCTCATGGTGTGGAGAAGCCGAGACACGCACCAACAGCATTCAACAATTGGTTATCGCCTTTTTTTTTTTGCCCCCACCAGAGGCTGCTTGGGGAGGGCTGGGGGCATTTGCCTTTTCTCTGACCTCATCTTAAGGTTCTCATTTCTCCTCAGCCGCAGCATTTCCCTTCAATACTTTGTATTGTGGGAGGGGGAGGAACATAGCAAACAGCACAACCGGTTACAAACTCTACTGCCCCTGAGTATTTGCTTTCCAGCCTGCCCAGCCGTAATGGGAGCAGTGGTCAGTTTCCGAAGGACTGGATATCTCCGACTCCGGGAGCGGGAATCAGAGCCATGCAGATAAGGCTGTCATCAGAGATAACAGCAGTCAACAACCCTCAGCGTCATTATCTCAGCAAAGGGAAAAAGCAGGCAGCTCCCCTTAATATACAAAGTGCGGCGGTTATATATGTCTCCTTTACAATGATAGATGGTAAGGGATAAAGGGGGAAATCTAACAGAAAGCCTTCAAAGCCAGCCTGCTTCACATCCTCGCGCTCCCAAATTGCGAATATGTTTTCATAAAGGCGGTAAACAGCCTCCCCCCAGCCCACACCCACGCTCGCCGAGCAAGGTGGCTTCAGCAAAACAATTTCGCTGACATGGATCTGAGCGAGGTCTTTTTTTTCTCCTTTGGTTAATGGAATTTCTTAAGATGGAATAATGAAGCAGTGATTGTCAAACACGCCTAACTGGAAGGCAAACAAATTGGCCGGATCAGGCCTTTTTAATTTGAAAAAATAAATAGAATAAAACGTGAATTTATTTGCAATGGTTTGATTGCTCTCTGAAGTCATTACACTGTTAAGCCTCTTTTTACCTTATAATCAAACTCCAGGAGCATAACACACTCTAGCGTGTCACCGCGCTGTGCGAGCTGCCCCAGGATTTAACGGGCTGCATCCTCCCCACCGCACACGACCCAACACTTCCCCACCACAGCCTGCTGCTTCCAAACGGGGACCCGCGTGTCAGCACCACAGCACCGGAACACGGACACAAATGTGACACGCTGTAATTGCCCTTTTCAGACACGCAGGCCAGTTTGCGAAGCCCCAGACAAGCTGATCCCCAAAGAAACACCTTAATCAAAGCCCTAGAGAAAGCAGGGCAACTAAATAAGTAAAGACGTAGGGAAAAGGAAAGTGGCAAAATGCTAAATAAAATGTCCGGGTCTGATTTCTTTATGTGCGTTTCTGAAGTGAGAAGAAGCACACAGAAGGGCATTTAATTAAATCAAAGGGTAAAGGAGGGGGTTGCCATGCAGCTTGCTATTATGTTACAGTTCACTAAAATGAAAACTTATTTTTAAACCTCTGGTATTAATTTGAGATTATTCAGATACTTAATTAAAAGTGCAGCATGTGTTAAATATTATTTCAACAAAGATTATCATCAAAACCCTATGTAATAAGATCCTTCAATGCTTAGAGCGATATTTTATGTAAATTTTCTATGCCACCAAATGAAGGTCTCTTCAGCTTTTTTTCCCCCCTTTCTTCATTTGCTGCAGCAAAATGTTCCAGGCAGGAAAAAAAAAGTTTCTAGAATAACAAGGATACTACAGATAATGCAGTGCAACAAATAGCAGCTCGGTGGTAGTCACGTCTCTGTGCTCAGCTCCCTTCCTGATACCACTTGGTGTAAAGGACTAGACCAAACAGGCTCCCATTAGAGCTAAAGGGCTGAATTTTGCTCCCACTGAGGTTACAGTAGGCGTAAGTCAGGAGTAAATTTGCCCTAGCAAAACCCTGCCAGAGTAAGAAAGGCAGGAGTTCACTCCTTGTGCATCAGGAATGAACCAACTGTGCCTACCTGGTTCATGTAAGATAATGAGGTTCCCAGGGCAAAGAATATGTTTTCCTGAGTGGGATTTCTCCTGTGGCCTTTACTCCTGTGAACAGAGTCAGTGAAGCTGATGGCAACTAATCCTGTAAGATCAAGGTTCAGTGCTAAGTTTTCAGTATCGTTTGCACAGTTAGATTTCTTTTTTTTTTTTTTTAAGAAAAAAGAAAAAAAAAAGATTAATTACTTGCTCTAAGTAACACTATTTTGCCTGAAAACAAGCGAATAAAAAAACCCCAGAAAAATCATCAGATACTTACATGTACAAGGTAAACCTCTTGTACAACGGCTTCATCAGTCCTGCCACAAGGAAACTTCATTTATTGACTGGGGCCGGTGCTGCACTCATTCTCTAACGAACACAGGACCGTTCCCGAGCAAAGACTTCATTGTTTAAAGTGAACGTAATAGTTGCGAGGAATTGCACATACTGTTTTTAACATATAAAACATTGATACTTCACAATAGAGAAGAATTTCAAAAAGAATCGTGCTTGCTACTCAGCATGTATTCAATACACTGATTTTCTAAATACCAGGAAGGGCTTCCATTTATTAGAAGCTGCTGTCAAAATATAGGAAAAAGGAATAGTTTCAGTTTGGAGAACAGTTCAAGCCATCATCAAAAAATAGCACAAAAATCTTCTAGAGCACCAACAATCAAAAATAATGTTTTCAGTGTATTAAAGAATCTGCCCATATCTAACACCCCCAGTGCCACACACACATGCAGCCTCTCTCATGGATTCTTCGCTTTGAATGCACGGCCGTCACGCAGTTTGCAAGCCCCGCTGAAATGACAAGCCATATTTTCTGCTGAAATCACAAGCCCTGAAAATACAGCAATGGAAAATGCTGAGGCTAGATTATAGCAACTGTTACTCGGTCTCAGATTGTGGTCGGGGGTAAGCTGCACCAGCAACTCGAACAAGAGCTAATATGGAATAATAATTAAAAAATATCAAAGTCAACAAATTAGAGCAGCAGAATGCCAGCCGCAGCTTCAAGCTGAGAGCCAGGAGGGGGATTCCTCTGTGTCGGGTAGGGATTATTAGTGTGGCTGTCCTCAAAACGAACTGCAGAAAAGGTGCAGTAAAGTGCGTTTAAGACGAACAGAAAATTGTGGAACGGAGGAGCAGCGCTCGTTTGTAACCATTTGCTCCGTGCTTTCTGCTGCTCGCCTCGGCGTGCTTGCGCAGCACCGGGTCTGGCTGCAAACTCGCCGGGGCGAGCAGCTCGCCCTCGTACCTGCCCGTAAAGTTCAGAGCTGGGCACCGATGCTACTGACATTGCAGTAACAAATCCACATGGCTTTTGTTTTGCTTCGTTTTTTAAAGGGTCTTGTTAACAGGCAGAGAGAGTGTTGGGAAAAAAAAAAAAAAAATCATGGGCTTTTAATACTGAATGTGCATGTACTGAAAACAGGAGAGGAAGAAGTGTTGAAATAACAACTAAAAGGCAATCCATCGTGTAATCTGCCCACAGCTATATCTTGAAACAAAGACCTAAGCACAACATGATGTATCATCTTGGCTTTCATATGTACCCACATACAAATAAAAAAGCTACTTTTACAGGAACTTATATGTTCTATACAGACATTTTACTTGGATGTTCTTCAGGGGGTATTTTTGTGCAAGCAACACAATATTGTTTCTAGGTGGGTTTTTTTTCTGATTTTTTTTTTTTTTTTAAAATTATGGAGACAGTTATCTAGGAAACCATGCCAGAAGCCTGCCCGCTATACATCCACCACCGTGCATGCAGAAAGGGGGGGAAAAAACCAAAACAAACTCCCCCCCCCCCTTATTGCAGCGGTCTGTGACCATAAAGAGGACAGATAAGCGGGACTTCGACTCTCTGTGCGGGGGAGAAGGGTTTGAGCGGCAAAACCTGCGGGCAACACCGCTGCCCTGCCCGCCCGCTGCCCGCGCAGGCAGCGCCAGCGGCAGGCGGCTGCTGCCCTCTGTCGGCGCCGGCAGCTGCCTGCCCGCCCGGGAAAGCCAACCCCCCGCTCTGCCCCGGCTCTACCGTTTGATAGCGAATGCCTCCTGGGACCGTCAGATCCCCCAAGGAATCGCCGGTACTACTTCTTCTTCTGGCATTCGCAGCCCTCTGACAACACGGCCCAAAGGACAATACAGACAGACAGCTTGGCGAAGCTGTTAAACAAATATGAAATGCCTGTGTTTTGGCCCACCAGTCTAAACAATGTGATAATGGCAATAATAGCGCTATTCACAGCGTAGCTTTCCCAGCGCAGCTCTTGTAAACTTTCACTATCTGAACTGTTAAACAAAACTCTGGGCTTTATCACGGGCCCTTTGTGTGTTATCTCACTACTTTACGTGCTACAAAACGATCTAAAAAAGGGATCGAGACAACCCGGGAAAAGAAGAGGGAGCACAAGATTCCCACAAAAGCAGCTGACCATATATATATATATATTTAAAAAAAAAGGGGGG
>VZTL01042327.1:26156-42715 GCA_013400535.1 Scopus umbretta | reverse complement strand
TTCCTTTTCACTCTCCAGGAGCATAAACACCAGTGAAAACCTGAACTGCGAGGAGCATATGCAAACAGAATGTCATCATGGCAACAGCTAATTCATTTTTTAAATTCCAGGTAATATCTTCAGACTTCTTTTTTGGCATCATTCCCCAGATCCTATCCAAGTATCCAATGTCTACGCCTTTCTAAAACATGGTGGCAGATGCCATTGATAGGAAACCAGAAATTCCTTCCTGACCCAGCACATTACGTCATGCCTCTGAAATGCAAGATCACATCCAATCCAGCTACCTGTCCATCTCCAGGCTGCCTATCAATTAGCATTAGACACTAATTTGATTAAATCAGTATGTTGAAATTTTATTTGATTCCACCTAAGGAGTATAATTCCCCCCGTGTGTTCTCTGTAGCCCACTAATTTTCCAATGGAATGGGAAACACGGGTTGGGATTTGGAGGCTATTTCTTCTACTTGTTAACATGTGAGCTTAAAACCGCAGTAAAAAATAAATCCATGCAACTCAGTAGAATGAGACTTGCCAGTTTAAGAGAAAACGTCTTTTTACAGAATAACCCAGATGGGGAAAAAAAGTATACATTTAACTCTGAAACCTGAAGTGTTCTTTGAGGGAAAACGAATACATTTTAGCCTTAAAGGGATCACAGACTGCAATTATATAATTCTTGTCAACTGATGTTAAAGATAGGCTGGAAGGAATGTATGCTGAGGCCCTGCAATAAAATGAGCTCCTTTACTCCTTTCAAATGTTTGCAAGCCTTGGAGGTTATCCAAAGGTCGAATACAGGAAAAGTCTTGGTGAACAGAAAACATAATCATGAGCTTTTTTAATATGGGCTCTTTTTGTAATAAAATAAAATTATTGTAAGGGAAGGGAGGGCGGGCTCTGTCTCCTCAGATCTAGGGCCAGGGGGGCTGAGTTTTAATCAGACGCTGCTGTTCTCTCCTCCTCTCTCCTCCCCAGCCTGTCACTACACAGAGAGAGAAGCCAGCAGAGGTGCACCGGGTGCTGGGTGTGCTGCAGAGATGCAAAGACCCAAGCCTGGCACTGAAACCCCTTGACTTTGCTGTGATATAAGGACACGTTTCCCAAGGAGGAGATGGAGAGAGATCTTCATCGCCAGACAGCTCAGCACAGGGTAGCAGCAGATCCCCAACACCTTCCCCTCCTGTTATATCGGGGGTCTGTTGGGACAGACCCCATTTCATGCAGAGAACAGCTCCATACAATGCTGTTACCGATGTGCTACCACTTCTGGGGTGCACCACAGCAAACACTGTGTTTCCCACAGAAACACCACTGGAAGCTGGAAGTAAGGTATATGGAGAATATCACATCTGGCTGCAACAACACAGGAGTTGAGAGACGGGTTGTCAATACTCATATGGATTTGGGGGCAGAATCCAGGGCTGACAATCTTTACTCTTTCCAAAAGTGCTACAGCTTTGCTCATGACCGCCTGTGGTCAGGGAGCTGTTTTCTGTTTCACCCAGAGTACTTGGTGGCACTGCCTAGATACCCCACCTGGGGTGCAGTAACAAATCACACACAGGCACTCACACTGCCACTTGCATTTTGTTCAGAAATTTTCTATCCATCTACGGATTTGACCCCGTCTCCCCAGGCTGCTAAACACAAGCCTGGAGCAGCAAACCGTGAAGTATTTGGAAGAAATTAACAAAGCAGACATTTGCTGAAGGCATCAGGCGCTTCCAATCTGTGATCATCCTTCAGAGGGAAACCTGGGAGACACACACCAAGACTGGCTTTGTTCTAATCCCATAGTCTCTGTAACATTTTATCACCATTTACCTCTGCCCCATCATCCAACTCTTACTACAACACAGAATTACCTATACCTATACTTACCTATACAGGCTGAGAAAACAATCTTACAACAAACTTAATGTTTTTCCCTTTCAAATATCAGAAGCCTGTTTTAATGATCAGTCTGCACTGCCTGGGGAATGTCATTCATGCTGACAAGTCCATCACTGTTCTGAAGATGTTGTTCCCCATTTCCTGAATTTCTTCTGGATTTCTGTCCTGCATTTCACCATTATCAATCTGGATGGAGAGAAATTTCCCATTCCCTGCTCCAGAAGAATAAGCAGAATTAGGAAAAAAAAACCCAAACCAACCCCAAAACCAAACCAACCAAAAAAAAACCCCAAAATGAACCCCCAAAAAACCCCACCAAACCCCATTATACTTACCATTCCCATCTGGGCAAGAAACACACTTCAGAGCTGGAGCAAGTTGAGCAGACTTGTAAATGCACCTGCTCTGTTAGGGTGCAAAACTAATTCACATTAGCTGTGCTCCCATGGACCATCTCTTGGCCTACAGGCATGAAAACTTGACCACATATTTACAGTATTTCTTTTTTATATCATTTCATGCCAGTAGTATGTTTTCCAACATGAACAGCACACTTTGCTCTCCCTTGCCTTTCAGGAAGAGGTGTAGAGCTGCCATTTCCAAAACCAGGAGACACAGGCCTTCGAAAAACCATAAACACTACTGTGTGTGGAATATGGCATATCTTTATTTTTAATAGCATGGGCAGCCACAAAAGAGATGTAATTGGCAGCCCTATTGTGCTCCAGGAGCAATTACAGTGTAAGAGTGCCAGTCCCCCATTAAGTATGACCCAGAATGCCACCTCTCCTCCATTTCACTTCACCTCTCCCTCTTTCACCCAATCCTCCTCCTCCTCCTGCTGAGTGGCATTCCTTGGCTTTAGCCATGTGCTCCTCCTCTTCTCTTTGAGCTGGAAAGTCAAGAGAATAAATACATGAGCACTGGAAAAGTCACTAGAAAGTAAGCTGCTGATATTAAAAAAAAAACCCACCCTATTCACAGGCTGATTTAGAGAATTGTTTTGGCATATGCCTAAATCCAGTTGATCTCCACAAGACACAAAAACACACCGAAACTCAAACATACACTGAAGAGCCCTTTCTGAGTCAAGCTACTTGCCCAAACTGGGGGATAAGTTAAAAGAAGACATCCTACAGAAAGATATCCTACAGAAATGCTATGGACTCAGGACAGCTCGGGGGCTCAGGAAACAGTGATAGCAGCAAGCTGACCTTGCAAACCAAAATGAAATCAGAGCCTAGGGAGATGAGATCCAGATTTTCCTGCAAGCAGAAGGTGGATGCTCGGTGGTGCTGCAGGCAGGCAGCTTTTCAAACGAACTCCGCACATGGGAACAAACATGTCCAAGGGCCTCACACCCAACGGGGAGCTGCTGGGTGCCGAACACATCTGAAAATCTGGCGCTCAGAGCGGGCACTGAGCCCTGGCAAATCCAACTCCCAGCCCTGCTGAAAATCTGTCACCACATCATCAATGTTAAAAGACAGGTTTTTCAAATGGGAAAAGTGCATTTATCACCCTCAGCAAACTCACGAACAACACAAGGCATAATTGCTTAAACGTCAAATAAAAATTCTCGGCTGAGTAAACACCACGCGTGGACCTTTTTTGATCCCCAAATATGAACACTTTAGAACAGGATGAGCATGTGGCCAGCGGGGCTGTAATGGAGAGTGCTTTGTATCCTTAACTATACCAGGCGTGATAAAGTGCCCGCTATCATGAAAAAAAGCTCATCTGAAAGACAGAGGGAAACCAGATGGGAAAAGAGCACAAACTCTCAGCAGGAATTTCAGGGATTGTGGTTTTTTTTTTTTTGATTGCTTTCAATTTTTCCAAAATAAAGATCTCTCCCATAGCTTGAGGCTAAGCAGAAATACAGTCCCATCCACCTGAGGCATTCAGAGGGCTAGGCTGAAAGGCCAGGTTTAGCTTTGGTGCTGGAGCTGCAGCCTCCCATGCCATCGAGTATCTGTGAGCGTAGCCAAGGGGAGCATGCACCCACAGCCCCTTCAACCCAGTGGGAACCCAAGGCTGCTGGGGTCTTTACCTCAGCTATTGCTGACTGCAACACCTTGGCTACTTCTGATATTGCAATCCTTTCTGCTGCCCGGGCAAATGCTTCAGTAACTCTTTCTGCCCCTAAGTTTTTTGATGCTTCTACCACCATCGCCACTGCTTCTTCAGGAGGGACCACCTTTCCACCCAGACCTGCTCCCTCTGGGCTTTCCAACTCCTCTGTTGCCACTGCTTTTTCTACTCCTTCCACCTCAGCTTGTGATGCTGTTGCATCCTTCTCTGCTCCCTCTGGTGCTGTGACAGCCAGCTGTTGCACATCCTTTGCAAGATCACCAGTGGTCAGTGCAGCAGGAGGACCCTCCCCAGGAGACAGCACAGGCCTGCAGAGTCGGAGAGCTGGCCCAGATCCTGTTGGTAGAAAGAGAGTGTGAAGCAGCACAACCATAAACAAGTGCATTTCCTAGCATCACATCAAGTGGACGAGTGACAGGTCTTGGAGCCAGCAAGGGCTGCTTTTCAACAGCCTGTCCTTTCTGTAGAGACATGGAGCAAGAGGCTGGGACCCAGAACATCAATGCAGTAGCACAGCTTTGACTTACACATCCCAGTCCCATGTTCTCCTCCTGTGGGTGGCAGCCACTTTTTCAGCCTGAACTGAGGCCAAGCATACAACTGTATACCAGAACATCTTCAGTGCCTCATATCAGGTGGCTTGTGTAGCATTCAGAGACAAAGAGGAGAATAAAAGGAAGGCTGGCTCTCCCCCAAGATCTGTTTGCTTAAAATCCCAGGGGTTAAAAAAAAGTTTCCTTTACAAAGAAAACATCATGAATTCCAGGGAATGTACAAGTCAAATGTGTTTTTTCAAACTGTCATACCCTGGTGAACCTCCTATAAAAAGAATCCAAGGGACATCCCCACAGGCAGGGAACAGCAGGCTTGAGTCAGACAGACATGGTGTGTCTTCCTCCAGAGTTTCTGCCAATGCATTTCACTTCTGACCTGCAACATCCTCCCTGCTGCAGCCTGTGCTCCCCATACACACCTAGGTTGCTGTGCTTCAAAATCTCTGCTGTCACACTAGAGTTTTCAGTTAGCGTGCTCCTCCCAATACCATGGGAGGACCATCAGCTCAGGGGAAATTCTGACAATCACATTATAATTTCTGGTAAATGCACAAGGGGCATTGTTAGGGGAGATCTGTAAGTGTCTAATAAATATATTAATCAACTTTTGCATTAGAAATATCCCCTGTCAAACATAGCTCTGCTGTCAGGTCAAAACATAGGTTGCAGTGAAGTAAATGAGTAGTTCCCATAACAAACTTTCAGAGGAGTCATACAATGGATGCTACTCCTCCTTAGTAATACCTACTCCAGTCTAGAAATCAGGACAAGTCTGAGAGGTGATACTGGATGGAATAAATTGTATGAATTCAGAATATGAGTTTGGGAGTCAGAAAGAGCCATTGGGTCTGCTCATACCGACTGGTTTGGGGAAAAAAAACTAAACCAAAACAAACCAAAAAACCCCACCAAAACAAAAAACAAACAAAACCCAAAAAACAACCCAACCCCCAAAAAACAACCATTTGATTAATTTCCATGTGTTTTGTCCCACCTCTCCCATGGAGACCAGCATAAGCACTGGATTAACACACAACTAACTAACTTTTGGGCATATGACTACACAGCAATACAAAGGGATTCCTGTAGTATGGAGGCATCCTCACACTTGCTGTAACCTTGCCAGCACAACACCAGGGTTTGGCACTGCTCACCAGCCCCCTGCACACCTCCATGGGCAGTCCCAAGAAAAGGACAAGTAACACTTCTCAGATGTGCTGAGCAACTGTGATCAGCGGGGGATCCTGATGCAAGCACATGGAGGATACTGGCTGTTCCCGGCTCACACATGCTCCATAAACCACTAGCAGGGAACTGGGGCAGGCCTGATGAAATAGTGATGACACTGCTGTTCAATGCCATTTAGCATCAGTAATTGAAAAAGAGGAGAAAAAAATAAGGTGGAAAGCTATGAAACGATGGGATGGAATAAACAAAGAGGTGCTGGGGTAGGAAAAGGGGGAAAATGGTAGAGAAAAAAGGGAAAAGGAGAGCTGAGAAGACAGAGAAGAAAAACTGGAGAAAAGGAAAGCAGGCTGCAGCCCACCACTGCTAAGAGAGGGAGAGTTGTGCCCAACAACTTAGAGAGAAGACCAGGGGTCAAAAGCCACCTGAAGCACCCTGCCATGCACACCTACATCCTTGTGGACACAAGTCAGTCACTTGCTCACGCCATTGAACAAGCTACCTGCATATCTGCTTCATTAAATAGTAACCCTGTAGGTCTGCTGACAAGAACATACTTCTCTCTCCTTTGGTAATTAGCCCTGAAGGCTGGTCATGCTCACTGGCCATGAAACGCTGCAACAAGCAGCCTTTTCATGCTACAAGCTTTACCTTTGTCCCTGTCTGTTCCCATCAGCCTGGTAAAGGCAGGCATGATGCCTGCCTGACAGTGGAGCCCCTTGGCCTCACTCATGCCCTTGCCCTGCCGAGACTGGCGCAGATGTCTCTCAACAGGGCAGATATGAGCTTGCTGGGACAGTCAGCTGGTGACCACGGAAACTGGGAACTTTCAGCCTTTTTCTTCTTCTTGGGAAAAAACAAGTGCAGACTCAGGAGTGGCAATTTGCTGCCAGTCAGCTCAAGACTGCTGCAATTCGATATGCTGGGAAGAGGAAGGGTCTTATGAGGCTCCAGAGAAACAGGAGAGGAAGCACAGGGTTTTGTGTAAGGAGCTGGACAGGAACTGAAGGCTCAGCCCTTCTGCTGAAGGCTGAGGACACTGCTCAGCAAACCTCACCCCAGGGTTGAGCAGCTTTCTCTCACTTAATGCCACCAAGGGCAGGACTTGTCTACCCACTGCACATGCCAGTCATGACAAGGCTCTGGCCCCAGTTAGTGGTACAGTCATAAAAGCAACAAAGGACCCAAATCTATTTTAACAAACATAAAAGGCCTCCCAAAGTTCCTGCAATGTGGGCTGAGTTAAGCTAAAGTTGACATGAACTCAGTGTAAGGGATTAATTTTTTTTTTTTTTTAAATTACTCTCCTTGTCAAAAAACAAAGGAGGCAGGTTAGTAACACCCCTTTCAAAGACGCTAGGAGCAAGCATAGCCCAAAGCTCTAGCTTTATGATCACATTTCCCCTCCAAAATATTTTGGAGATAAATTCCAGGCGCCTCAGCAAGGAGAACAGTGCAAAGATTAAAAACAAACGTATTCCCAGTAACTCTGGGCAGCCTGTTCCAGTGGTGAGACCATAGAGCTGGGCATGAACCTTCCAGCTGTGCTCTGACTTGAGATAAGACCTTGAGTAAGTCCAACCTGCCTCTCTGGCCTGCAGTCCCTCAACTGTAATATTCTGCAGTGGCAATGACTAAGAATTAGCAAAGGTTATTCCTTATTTTATGGTGTCTAAGGTCTGGTCACTGCAAGTACAGTTTTTCAAGAAGCTTGCTGCCTGCACAGTTTTTGTATATGTACATATTAGCATTTTGACCCACATTTGCATGGGGGGCAATTTAACCTCATAACCTCCAGTTTAACCTCATAAATTGCCTCTAATC
This sequence comes from Scopus umbretta, assembly GCA_013400535.1. Lineage (NCBI taxonomy): Eukaryota > Metazoa > Chordata > Aves > Pelecaniformes > Scopidae > Scopus > Scopus umbretta. Next base: position 35,162 of record VZTL01042327.1, on the reverse strand, counting down.
CACCAGAATATTACCACTGCTGTCCCCAGGAGAGCACACTGGTAGGCTTTTTGATCAAGCCACCACTCAGCTGCACCACATTGTCAAAGTCCACCACCTCCTTGCCCGGATCATTCCAATGCCAGGCCTGCACACTAAGAGCATTCCCAGCCTGACCTGCTTTTCCTGAGCACTTGCATACCTTCCCCAAGACTGTGCAAGATAGGTGCCTCCCATTTGTTGTACGTGCCCTGCTTCTTTCCATCAGAGCCCAGGCTGAGGTCTGTTTTCTTCTCTGCAGCAATTTCATTCATTCAGGGAAGCAGTTTGCAAAGCCCCTTGTTAAAATCTCTTCCACCACTTGGCAGTCGTGTAGTTTGCCCCCAGCCCATTTGTTTATGTTCATTGCTTCAAAATGAGTTTGAAGTTAATGCTATGTCTCCCAATTAAATATTTGATGGAATGACATCAAAACCAAAACAGACAGAAAAAATGATTTCAACTTTGATAGGCTGACCGTATTGTACAAAAGTCACTATTATGACTCCAATTGCTTAGAATTTTGCCAGAAATTAATCTTTTGAATTAAAGCTTTCCATGCTGGTTGTTCTGCCCCAGCTGGAACAAAAACAAAAACAACAAAAAAAAAAGAAAAAACAAACAAACAAACAAAAAACCCAAAACCCTGATATCTCTTGCAAGTGTTTGGTTGAACTGTCTCAGTGCTATAGTTTGGAGCACCCCTTTAAAATTTGGCAGGAAGGTCACAATGGTGCCAGGGAATAATTTTTTACTGGGAGAGTAATGCACCTTTAGCCAAGCTGTGAGCCCCTGAAAAACCAGTTTGCACATGCTCTGTAGCAATTTGTGATAGTTTGGCAGCAAAAATATTTTTCGAAGTCCCGACTATACAATCTGAATATTCTTTTTGTGCAGTTTTGGTTTTCTTTAATGCAACCTATAAAAATAGCCAGTGACCTTTAGTGACATCTAAACAGGCTCCTAGTTTCCTTCCATGGTTTGGAGACTTAAACAATAGCCACAAAGAAATGACTCACTACTACACACACATGTACTTGATGCTTGGGAAATCGCTAGTTGTTGGTCAGCAGGAACAAGAAGATTCACGCAGTTCCAATGTGTGGCGGGTTCAGGCAGTTTGAGGGACTGAAAGGCCTGAGATGCAGCAAACCAACATCCCCCCAGCCATTGTTCCACACCAAGCAGTGTGAGGATGCCCACAAGTTTTAGGTGAAAGACAACATGGGGAAAAAACATTCTGGATTGCCAGGGGACTCAGTGGCTATCCTCACCAAGCTCTTGGCATAATGTTTTCCATGCACCAAGACTCCCAACTTCTTAGCACAGGCTGCTAAAATCTTTCAGTGTGGTGGAGTGGAGAATTTGTGCTCCTGAACCAGCATTAAATTGCCCTCATTCTTAAAGGAGGAGGGGAATTTCAAAATCCTATTAGGCAAAGTTCACCTGACACCAGCTTTTAACATGTGTCCGTAACCTCAGCCAGAAAGAAACCTTCAACAGCTCAGCTGGTGGAACTGTTGCCTTTAGATCACAAGCAACACATCTGAAACCTGAGAGAGGAAATATGCAGGTTTCTGAATAAATCAGCTTTCTGGAAGTGGGGTCAACCTCCTGGCTGACAGTCACAATATGACAACCACCAGTGTTCAAGGAAATCGAACAGTTTGCAAGTGAGTTACACTGTCACTCAGAAACTCCCATCTCCTCAGCACTTCTTTTCTATATACCTGCCAAAGCTGCTATTTACCCAGCATAGCCATAGCACTTGGGTCATTAAACAATACTGATGGCAATGCCCGGAGAACTCCAAGCACCTATTGTAGTATCACTGAATTCCTCCTTTGATCACCATGGTCAGAAATATCTGATTTTTATCACTCTTTAATAGCTCCCAATCAACTTTAAGAAGTTACCACAATGCTTATGGTAGAACCTTTGTCAGGCCAGGGTAATCATTGACAAAACCAGAACAGCAGATCTCACTAGCTCAGCGTTGTCAGTCATATGTGACCTTCTCCATGGATTCACTACCCCAGGGACAGGGTTTCAGCTTCCATGTTGAAGACTACAAAAAAACCTGTAAATGTAAAAGCCATTTTCTGATCTTCCTGCAAAAGCCTGCAGAGATTACAAGAGAAGAAAATTTGAAGTACATTTGAGTCATTTCTGGAGGACACACACTCCTAAGCATAAAATAGGAACTTCCACGTGTTCCTGTGTTGCCACTAGATCATTCAAGAGAAACACATCTTTCCCACACTTAAGCCACAGAAAGACTTCCTCGTAAAATTCTGCCACCCTTCATCTGTGTCCAAGACATTATTTGTATGCTTACAAATAATCTAGCAATATTTTGTAGTCACTGTTATGACCTAGAGATACCTGTGCTCACTATCTTCCCCCCTGCTTAGAAGCTCTAATCGGCATGTATCTAACTAAACCCCAAGTAGCTGCTTATTCAGCATGTACTTAGCTTTGAAAGCTTCTCTTTCAGACTTGAAGGGTTCATATGCCTCAAAGTTTGCCTAAGCTCTCCAGCCATACTAGTTTTTCTAATAAAAGACATTATCTCTACCTATAAGCCTTGTCCAATAGTAATCGGAGAGATGTATCTTGTCTGATCCCAAAATGTGTCAGTTGAAAGGAAATGAAAACCCAGTGCTCTGATGAATGCTTCTGAAAACAAAATGGTCAAAAGAAAGTTATCTGAAATTAAGTTTATAAAAAACAAGAAATTATAGAAGTTAATATTATTTTACAAATTTCTGTTTTCCATATGCTGACATGTTGTTCTCAAGAGGGCTTTCTTATTCTTGAAAACTCTTAAGAAACTCTCAAGAACCAAAAACATTGGAAGTGAGCTTTAGGATCAAGACTTCTCTAGGTGAGGGAGACACACGTCAACACCGATGACAGCTTGTTTCAGTGAAAACAAAAAAGGTTAGCCTTGGTTTTGGATGCATTCTGTAAAACTAGTAATAATTATAACTCAGTTGCAACACACTTAATGAATCACAATGAGCAGCTGACAGGTCACTTCAGCAGAGGAAAAATCAAATTTGCAACGGCCATTTGAAGAGGGAGCATTTTTAGGTAATCATAAGTTACATAATTACACGATTAATGCCCTAGTTTGTAGGTAGTCAAAACCTAGTAATAATACATACAATAACCCATCTAATCCAACTCTTTAATGTGTAGTTACAACCCTGTGTTCAGATAAGAATTTGTCTTTATTACCTAACTGGTGATGTACACTCTGGGAATTTTTGGATTGGCACTAAAGCACCAGACATTATCTAGAAGCAATACAGTGGATTTGAGGGGCAGCTGTATTGTATCGGCCAAATTGGGTGACTTTCTAAAGGGTTAAACAATAACTAGAATTTACAAGACTTGTATGTTCCTGAGAAGTGAGTGAAAAGGGAAGAAAAAAAAAAAATCACATACTTCTAAATGAAGCACTCAGAGCAGGCAGGTTGGTATAAGCAACCTAGGAAAGACAGGAAAAACCGAGGAGTGTATTCACTTCACCTAAGATAGAAGCTGTGTGTTCTGGTGGAAGTGTTGGTTTTCTACCTCTAACGTGCACATATTCATTGCCCTCAGTTACAGATCACAAACCTATTAGTCCAGCTACTTTATCTCATATAGTTAATGAAATCGTAAGGACTTCCTTTCTCCGGTGCATTTTGTGAATTTTGCAGACTTTCAGTGCTCCTACTCAAGTCAGCCACAGAACCACATGATTAAGCTAAATTCCCCTAAAAGAGAATCTTTTTTTAATACTTAAAAACATTGAGCTCTAAAACATTAAAGTGTTATTTAATGACCATTACAGCAGCATGAGAGCCAGATGCAAGCTGCTCTGTCCTGTCCAAACTCATCTTCCCAGGAGTGATGCTATGCATGACATAAACATTACCAGCAACAAGTCCGACAGCACAGAGCAGCTCCACAACATTTGTCTGTTTGCTGGAGGTTGAGTCCTCAACTCAACGTACAGCCAGAGAGAACATCCATCTCCTCTTGCTCTGGGTGGGACAGGGGGACCAAAACTCTCCTCCATTAACTCCTTAACAAAAGTAGCCTTATGTTACATCAGCCACAAAATCGTATCAGCCACTCATTGCATCAAACTGCAGTGGCTCTGCTTTTGGGCTCTGCCTCTTCCCACTGAAGCCCCTGGGCATCTTGCTAAGTAGCAAATGGGAAAAGTTCTTGGACCATATATACACTGTATGCCAACAAAGTCCATCTAGACTATGCATAAAGAAAGAATAATTGAACCTTTTCCAGAAAGCACCTGTCTCGGGGTTAGAAAACAATGTCTGTTTACTAGTTAGCCAATAAAATAATTTGGGAGTAATAAAGAATGAACATCCATTCTCTCAGGAAAGCTTTACGAATCAATAATATATGGATGTACCAAGCTTTTCATTCAGTGAGCTATAATTACTGAAAAACCCACAGAAGCAAGTAGCCAGACCACTCTCAGAGGGACACCTGAAAAGCTCTCCTTTAATCACCACACTGCATCAGAGAAGCAGATTTAGAAAAATTCAAGCAAATCCCTACTGGATTCTTAAAGAAAGCTCTAATCCAATCCTACTGTCTACTGAAGAAATTATGTTTTTGAAGGAAAAGGATCTGTCTCCCATCACGGAAGCTTCCTCCAGCATCCGAGCTGAGCCAAGTGCAAATGAAACCTTGAACCTATGCCCAGCACGATCGTCAAGAATTGAAACTTTCGAATTAGAACAATATAGAAGACGCCAATAAAAATTTCTTTGCTGTAAGCCCTGTTCTGATGCATAAATCTTGTCCCACTTCCCTTCCAGCCCAGCTAAAACCTGGGCTCTGCCAATCCCCAGGGAGACCCCATGGGCCTGCATTTCTGACACAAGCCAGAGAGCAGTTGAAATTACAAAAGACAGTTCTCATGAGAAGCTCAGATCAAAGAAACCACCTCCATTTGCATGAACTTTTAGATAAACATCCCAAAAAATTTAAAGTTCACTGAGGGTCTGACCCTTTTCTGCAGTCACCCTCACACAAATCCTGTATTTGCCATTTGTCTTTATGTGTGGTAGGGTCTTTAGGGCAGCCACCAGGACTTCCTATGCATTAGTAAAATGCCAGCACCATCAGCCTCTGGTTCTAAATGAAGTCTGTGTGTCCTGCACAGTTTAAATTAAATTTGTAACCCTTCCAGCTTTAACACATGACTTCATGATGACCCTGCCCTCATCTATCCGTGCTACTCTAGGTTATTGAGGTCAAATTTAGTGAGGTTTAACATGTGAAAGTGAGTCATATGTAGTACATCCAAATGATCAGAAACTGGGAAACAAGACACATGATCAGGTCATATCAGAACAAAATTGGAAAATTTATAACAAAATTCATCTATCTGTCTATCTCTCATTCCTCCTTTGCTTTAGCCACCAGATGCTCTCCATTCAACTACCTGCTACCTTCTCTGAGACTTAAATTAGGCCCAAACTACTCCCAGAGACATGATTGCAGCACAGAAAGGTCGCAGGAGAACTATACTTCTGCCTTGGCATTCTATGTCTGGTAAAAGATATAAAAAGAACGAAAAATCCTGTGATGACAAACTAGGTTCGGGCACCCTAATGAAGAGCGCAAAATCTCACTCAAACCATAGATTATCTTCAGGGTTATTGTGATGTGACTATAAGGCTTTCTTGTCAGGCTGCCAGTGGCAGAAGGGGTAGGGAAAAATAGTTTTCTGAATCAGGCCCTTATCATTTATACCATATTACAATCCAAAATGAAAAATGACTTGCTCCAGATTTGATAGAATAAAGCATCTTGAGATGCCATAGAAGTACCCATTTTTCAATAAAGACATTAAACCTAAGCTTCAAAAAAGGGAATAATTACATCGTTTTTTGCTTTGAGTTCTAATGTTAAAAGTGTCAATTTATAAAACTAGGTGAACATCCACAATTCCTAAGCAGACTGCAGCTAATTAGACCCCTTTTGATCTTTTATTTTGCCTAGAAGCTTATTTAACAACTTTACACAAAACTCAAGGTTTTGACACACTAGTGGACTGGGGGAGGGGGAAAGACCGCAGAAAAGAAAAATTTTCTCCGATGCTTGCTAAGGTAGGAGACTCATCACTTCCCCAAGTGCACATACTGTCAGCAAATCTGGGAAACTCTTTCTAGTGATGACAGTGACTGCCTCTTATTTGAGCTGTCTGAATAGAGACATGATAGACAACAAAATATTAAAAACTAAATCAAAGCACAGATAGAGTTTTTACTAATGCTCCAGCTTTACATACAGGATTTTTGTGAGTCAATTACTGTTTTAGGTGAAGGATGACAATATAGAAGACTAAACATCATGTCTCCAGAGCAATGGGATGGGTTGCCTTTAACTGCCACTGCAAATAAACTGGGCACTGGTTTGTACCATTCTTCAAAACAACTGTGCAGTACAGAGAGAAGAGGGCACGGCAGCTTCCTACCTGAGCAGCATCCACTTGCGTTGCAGAGTGTTCTCCAACAGGGTCTGGTGGGAGTGGGACAGGCAAAGCTAGTCAGAGAAGCAGAGCCCATACTGTGCTGTGCTGCACCAAAACAAGTCTTTGAGTGAGTTCACTCCATCTTGGGGCAGTGCGAAAGGGACTAGACAATTTCTCCAGGTCCCTTCCAGCCCTCCTTCCCATGAAGGACCGACATTAAAATAACTGTGAGGGCCAGATGACACGCAAGTCACTAGGCCTTTGGCACTTATCATTTCTGTGACTACATCACAACGTCTCTCTCCCTTCTGTAACAGGAGAGACAGACCTCCATGTCTCCCAGGAACTCACCACCACAGTGAAGTCAGGATTTTTAAGGGAAAAGAGCTCCTTGCTTGGTCCCGAATGAAACAATATTGTTAGATCTGAAGGACCCAGGTCTTTGGGCTCATGCATGCAGACCCTGAGAACCAGGGAGCCAGCCTGATCCAAGAATAACTAATCACAGCCTGGGAAAGCAGTGATTTATTTCTGGACCTGGAAGATTATTTTTGTCCTATATCATTGCTTCATACCTTGTAATAAAGCACAGGGGACTTTATCAACTGCTGTGTGGCAAAGTGGAGGGGAGTGTTGCACGCAACCTGAAAGGGAACACCTTTAGCAGCCTTCGGACTTCCTGCAACTGTGGATGGGCAGGAACAGCATGGGGTTGGGTCCTACCCCAGCCAGTGGGAAACACCTAGAAACTTGAAGTCCTGTGTAAACTGGCTTTTAGATGGTTTGGCAAAGGGGGCAGTACTGTCAGATAGGGGTTTGTGGTCCATTACACTAAATAACGTCTAGGGTCAAACATAACTATGTGAAGGTCAGATGTGCACTGCTAGATGGTTGTCTGGCACATGTGAGACCTCTCTTGTACTTGGAGAATGGAGAAGACCCATATCCTTCCACTAGGAAGAAGCAGGAAGACTGGCACACAGGAGTTTCTAAAGCCCTTTGAGCTCCTGGGACAAAGTTGTTTAGAGACAGCAGTGATGCTGCACAGGGGTTGAGAAACAGCCAACAGCAAATAGAAACAGCCTAGACACGAGCCAACCTCCCTCCCCTTCTTTTCTCCAGAGCTGGTACTAACATCCTCCCCCCACAACACAACTGCAAAAGGAGACCATTCCCCTGGGCATCCCAGTGGGTGTCTCTGCAATCTCTGCAATCTTTGGCAGAGGTTGACAGTTTCACAGCATCCACCTATGTTGCAGCATTTGTCCCACTCTCCTGGGGTGAGGGACAGCCCTGAAAGCAGGAAGCTAGGCTAGGAAGCAGGGCATGGAGAAGGAACAGTGACAGAGGGAGGAGACAGAGGCTGGAGGGAATGAACTTCTTCAAACAGCATAGCTGTGTCTGCAGTAACATGCACCTGTGTGCAAGCAGTTCCCAGCAGGGAGCTGGGTAGATTTGAAACAACCATAACTGTATGGATTTACTGATTCAGCTGTGTTAATCTCTTTAACAGTAACAAACCTGGGACCTGGCGTAAACATCAGTCCAATGCTAGTAACAGTCCTCCAATCCTGCCCTGTCAGCACTTACTCTTAACTATCTTCAGTCTTGAGGTGGGAAAGTCTGAGTTTACCTGATAACTGAGTTTATCTAAGATTCATTGTTCAAGAAGGAATAAACATGCTGATGACAGCTCTCAGCCCCCACTGAGCTGTTACAGCCTCCCCACATCCATTCTATGCAACCACATACACACCCAGAGGACCCCAACCACAGCCCTAAGCTGTGCTCTGACTCCCCTACCCCAGACAAAAAACCACGAAGAAACCTTAAGCCTTCAATTTCTTGAAAAATTGGTCTTCCTCACCCAGTTCAGAGGCCATCATGGCTTGCAACTTCACTTCCTTTTCTCCTTGCTCTCTTCCAGGTACATCAGCTGAACGAGGCTTCAACAGAGGAAGGGAAGAAGTGATCACAGACAGTACCTACGCAACAGCAGCAGAGCTATTTCATCCCTCATGCTACGCATTGCAATATTAATGTTTCAAAAAAAATACTTGCAAAGCTGAAACCTTAATGTAGTAACAAAAATCAATACTGTGCTCAAGAAAATCCCACAGTGATGGAGACTTTAAAGCATCATTCAGGTAGACGGCACTGTGGCATTCCCTCCAGTAACAGCAGCCTGGCAAGACCATTAGAAAGGGGAGGCTGCTTTAGTTTATTCTGTCGTTCTAATATAGATCTTCCCTTTTCAAATGGTGTTCGTACCTTTATACTGCAATCTGGGTTCATAAATAGAACAAGTCCTAAAAGCTAGGATCAATACATCCTGCGTTGCCTTTCAGATGGGAGGTGAAGAGAGCACAGTGAAAAGGAGAGAAGGAGAGGGCCAAGTACCCTGCTGGCATAAACAGCAAGTTCCTTGACACTGAAGTTTTAGTGTTCAAAATATGTTTAAGTATGGACTCAAAGTTAGTTAA
>VZTL01042327.1:0-26143 GCA_013400535.1 Scopus umbretta | reverse complement strand
CAAACGGTAAAATATCTGCGGGGGGGGGGGGGGGCAGGGAAAGGGGAACACAAACCAACCAAACAACTAGTCACCTTTGCACCCCCAGAGCAGCTCTCTGCAAACAAATACAAACCTTTTGCAAATGCTAATAATTTATCATGTATCATTACTAAAAACACTGGTAAACAGTACTGTCCAGATGCAGAAACTGAGCAGGAAGGCTGAGCTACCCAAGGTGACAAGCCAGAGAGGGGAGCCAGCTCACTTGCCTGCTGCCCATGCTGCTTTTGGCACAGAAGCATCCCTCCTTCCCTCTCAATGCTCCATGCTTTCCAGACACCTGAGAACTGTAAGTAGTTTACCTGGAACTATCCACATGCAAAACAGCAATCATAAAGGCTCCTTTTGCCTGCAAAGGTAAATGCTGTTTTAAGGTACAAAAGCAGTTCTGTGAATCCATGGAAATGCTGATCCCTGGTTTTGGAAGAAAACTTCAAATGCTGTGAGTCTGGTCTGTCTCTTTTTAAGAAAGGATTATTCCCAAGGTTTGCTTGTTTGTTTTTGTATGCCAGACTCCTGCCCTCTGAGCAGAGGTGGAACATAGAAAGGCATTTCCCTGCCTTGGCCACAGTGGGCTTTAAAAATCTTCCTAAGGGAAGTAAGCTTAATAAACAACAGCAAACAGTCCAACAGGCCTCCTCCTTGGCTCCCAATAAACAAGGAGCAGAAGGATGTGGATCAAAAAAAGCACCACCACCCCCCAAAAAAATACTGGAGGGAAGAATTTGAAAAAGTGATCTGACAGTGTTTCATTTTGCCCCTATATGTCAATGAAATTTAAAAGAAATAGCATGTTGTAGGGAAATTCCAGAATGAAAACTGGTCCATGCATGCACGTCTCATGCAAGTTTGAGTCAAACAAGAACTAGCTATAGACAGTTTATAGACACTGGAATGATGTTCAGGTATGGAAAATGATCCCCAAAAGTTGCAGGGAAAAATGACAGGTTAGTGCACAGGGTTATGAAGTGCATGGGTCACCCCTGGGTGCTCTGAGGTGTCCCTGTACCCCAGGATCATTCATGCATCCTCAGAGGAGAGTGTGCAGCAGGCACAAAAATTTGTCTATAACTTGCTTTTTTCTGATCTAATTGATATTGGTTTCTCGATTTGACATTGTCCTAAGGGACAGAGATACTTTCTGCTGCTATTACATACACTTGCCAGATCCATATAGCTCTATTCTGCAAGAAAGAAATCCCCAAGGATTCCAATTATTTCAAATAAAAAGCCTAAGCAAATGAAAAACAAACCCTCTCCTGCCACCTACTCCAGCATATGCAACCCTACCAAAACACACTGCTGCTAATGCTTTGCAGCAACACTTGCTCAACACCAAACACAAGCACGTATAAGTCACCAAGTCAGTTGGTAAAATCAGATCTAATATGTCAAAATATTTCAGTTTCACCCAGACATTCTTAGTTAGTTAGTGCTAAATATTCGTTCCATCTCTTAATCCTTCTGCCAGGCAAACCAGATTTCCTGCTGGAACACAAAGTTAAGTAACGTGTCTAAGATCACAGAGGAATGTTGCTTGATCCGAAATAATAACTAACATCTCATCCCTCAGTCTGTCCTCCTCCAAAGAGCGAGGCTCCACTCCTTCCACTTCAGTACATTTCACCTTGGCTTTTATCCACTGCTTATTCCTCTTATTTCCTCTCTCCTAGAATCCAAATAAATCTGAATGGTGCTAACTGAGCTCCTACAAAGCAAATGGTGGAAGAAAGGCATCTCTTCCCCTTATTTGCTAAACAGCTCAGGCAGCCTGGGATGGCGTGCTGCCACATGTCCCCTGGGGCCATGCATGGCTCTCAAAGCGACTCAAAGTTGGGGAGAGCACGGACCGTTTCCCCAGGGAAGCACCGTTCTGCAGCTCACTTGCCCTCCCTGATACTTCAGAGAGCAGCTGCTTTAGCACTGGGGCTGGAGCCTTCAGTTCTGGCTTGCTGCGCTGTCTCCTGGGTTTGGTCCAGTCCCTCAACTCCTCTACCCATTCTTTGGAGCAGAGACACACCAGGGAGCATTAGGACATGTTTACAAAGAGATAGCTGACAGTTTGTCCAGAAAGTTCTATGAGCACAAGTGCTTTTCTTTTCACAAGAAGTATCTACAGGGCCACGTTTAGGAAAAGGGCGAAGAAACATCTGTGCGCACGCAACAGCAGCACAGGCAAAAGTTGCAGCTGCAAAGCCCCTCTAACTCGGCTGATGCTGTCTGCTAACTGCTGGCATAAATATAGTAACAGTGTTGCACATATGGCAGGCTGTTTAATTTTAGAAATCAAAACTATCAAGTGATTAAGTTAGTCATCCTTCCTCAATTTGGGACCAATACAACAGTACCAGAGGCAGTGGTCATAACCACTGTGGTTTGTGAGAGAGAAAGAGAGCGCATGTGCATGCTGCCATGGCGGCAGGGAACATCAGAAACCCTGTCCTGCTCTGCCCAGCCTTGTTTTTCAAAGTCAGATTAAACAAAAGGAGGGGAAAAAAAGAAAAAAACCACCACCAAAAAACCCAACAACTTAAAACAGCCTTCGAATAAAAACAAAGTGCATGCAGATCTGCACGCATGCACATGCACAGCCTGCAACGCACTCTGGACGCAGTGTAGCAGAATCACTGCCCTGAACACACAGTTTCAAGATGTCAGAAGAAAATAAAGTGCCAGTTGGCCTCTGGCAGCAGGATATATTCAAATCATAGCCAGGGATTTTAATTTCCCAGGAGAAACTAATTAAGAGGGAAACGGGAGTCCAGTTCAGCCAGCACAGCTGCTGCAGTGCAAACATGTCTGGGTCAGGAGTAAGAGTGGGCCATGTGCTTGGACATTGCACAGATCCTTATCACCAGTTGACCGAGTCCTACTGTGCTCAGCAGCCCAACCTCTGCCAATGCTCACGCACCCTCCCCTGGACTGGTGAGGCCTTGATGCACCACAGAAGCAGCAGCTTCTTTCACAGAGCCCCACGGCTTATCCTCATATGCAGCACCAGTCGCATCAGGAGGATGCAACCCTGCAAAACCCATTGGTATCTTTCCCTTCCAGTGAAAACCAACGAATGAAGAAAGCAAACAAGTCATGGAGGGATTTTCTGTTTCTCTAGACAAACACACTAAGAGCAGTTCAAAAGAGGCTAATTAAATTCCAAAATCCCTGTGCAAATACATTAATAATGATTTTGAAATGAGCAGTTAACCAAGGAAGTTTTCAAGGTGGGAAGTGTTTGATACAGAAGAGTGTGTGAGGAAGAGCTGCTCAGCTTACGTTAGAGACAATCTCTCTGGCTAGCACATGTGTTCGGGGGAGTGGGCAAAAGCAAATGCTCCTGGGCCCGGGAACAGCAGTGTCCCCAGGCTGCAGGGGGACAGAGAAGGCAATCCCCTTCCTTCCCAATCACCAGGAAGCCAAGCAAACACTAAATGACATGGCCATAAGCCTGAAAGATCACTGCGTAGCCCCAGTGAAGAGCTCTTCTTACATATTTCCAGGGTGGAGGAAAAGCAAAGACATTTTTTTCTTTCCTGCTGTCACTACAGGAAATTTCCAGACACCAGACAAATCTTTTTCCTCTTCCCACACAATCCTAGTCAAGTCAAAGGAAAAAAAATCACTTGCCTATAACAGATGTATAACAGTTACTTGTGGGGAATGGGTTGTCCCATAGGCACAAATACCTTTTGCCTTATTTTTCTTGTTTCTGCAGCTTGCGCCAATAACTGCACTGGTGGAAAACGTGTATGAAATGCTACTATTCTAACAGGAACCAGAGCCTGCCCCCCTTGTGCATGAACCACGAAATGATGAGAAATGGATAATTTCTTATAATTGCTCATATGGCAAGATGGAAAAATCTTACATTGTTACATGGTGTCTACTCCCACAGTTCATGGAACCTCTCAATTTTAAATGCCATTGTTCTCTTGAGCAAGAAGGGCAATAGTACCATTCTTCATTTAATGATGGCAAACCAAGATCCACAGAAGAGAAGTGATGTGCCCTTGTGAAGTCTTTAGCAGAACAAGGAATTAAACCTGCTGGCTGAGGCCCTGAAAACCAGGCCATCCCGTCTTAGTCAAATCTCCAACTGTGGTCACAAGATTACCCCTCCTATTCCTTTCCCTTATTCTCTGCATGTCCTTGCTCAGTCAAATACGATCACATTTTTTTTTTCAGGCAAGATCTCATGAGATACTGATCCACATGCTTGTTAAAATCCACATCCATTATACCCTTCTTTTTGCTTTCATTCACTAATTTTATTGTCCTATAAAATAAAAGATTTTCTGATGAGATATATTCACCATGCCGCCACTGCTGCTAAAGGCATACAGTTGCCATCATCTTGCAGAAACATGTTTGTTTAGTTCATAAAACCTCGTTTCAATATTTTGCTAAATACAAAAACTACACATACAGGGGAATAAATTCCAGGATCATTCTTCCTTTGGATTTGACAAATAGAACTGCAGTTATTTCTGCAGCCCTAAAGTACCTCTTTTAAAGAGCAGTCAGCAGTCTGATAACTTTAGATAAACCATTTAATTCCCAGAGGGAGCCTTGCTTGTGTACACTCACAAGTTACAGTCCGCTGGGTGTTCTCTGGTTCTCCCTGATTACTCCCTGTCGGGAAGCAGAGGTTTTGGATGAGCATGTAACTGGCAGTCTCTGCTTTCTGCATCACAAAGTTGTCGCATTCAAAATTTAAGAATCACTTTCATGAGCCATAAGAAACTGTATTTGTTACTTACCTCAGCAGCAATACAAGTATGCTGTTCTGCAGTTTCAACAACCAGAAGAGGCCCAACAATTGTTTTACCACTGCATTATTTGTAGGAAACTAAAGAGAGAAAGTGGGAAATAAAGACAGAAGAAAAATTACTGTGAGGGAATTGTGAGGGTCTGATTTAGGAGGGAAAACAGTGAAAGAATGCAAAAGCTATGCAGCTTTGACTCATGTTTAAATGCTCCAAGAAAGAAGAATTACTTAGAGGTAAATCCAATTCATAAAACCAGAAGAGAAAGAAGGAAGTTAACTGCAAAATTCAACTAGACCACCAGGAAAAGCCTCCAAGAAGTTCAATTTGTTATACCGTAGTGAATCCTGCCTAGGAAAGGCAGGGTTCTATCTGCCTTTTTTTCTTTTGAATTTTTTTTCTTTTGAATTCTTTGATAGAATTTTTGAAAATTCTATCAATTCACATTTAAAAGCAGCTCAGATAAAACAAATCAGAGGTGTGCTTATCATATGTGAGTGCACATAAGTTACCTTTAATCTAGCTAAAACTTGCACACTAATAGCAGCAAAGACATAGACAGAATATGTGTGCTGCTCATCTACATCTCCATGACTTCAGATAGAAGCAACCCTTGCTGATACACATATTTCTGTGAGAGCTCTGTGTAACAAAATGCATGAAAGAGTTGAGATGTCCAGAGATGGCAGAACTCCTCCAGGATGTCAAAATTTATCTCCTTGTAATTCACTTCCAAGCTTGCCCTAGGGCTGAGGCAGCAGAGCATGTGAATGAGTGCTCCCCAGGGCATGCAGGAGGACAGTCATTCCCACCCGGACCGCTGGTGTTCCCTTGTGAAATTTCACATGGGTAAATCAGCCTTTCGCACAACTGCTGCAGCACACACACGTGTCCCGCTAATGTGGAGCTGCTGATCATCTGACCAGGAAAGACAGACACCTGGTAAAGGGCTTTAACCATTTGGGTTCCCTCAACTGCACTAGGGCCCTTTGCAAGGCACATATGTGGCCCCTTGCCCTGCCAGCACAGGGTTCAGAGATCCTCCCTAGACAGCAGCCCTGGCTGGTAAGCACAGCAGCTCACCTCCAGTGGTGTGGGGTGGGCAGCAGAATTTCTGAGGGCGTGAATCTGTCATAATAGCAAAGGGATGTTTTGCCCATGCTCATGCCTCCTTTTGTCCACCTAAAGCTCTCTAGAAAGTCAGTACTAACAAGTACCAAGACAGACCCCATAAAACCTCCTGTCTGGAATCTAGGGACTGCTCATCAAGAACATAAGCACTCGTGGGCAAAAATGTTGTTGGATTTTTTTCTCTGTACTTTTTTATGCATCCTGGGGTAAGGATTTCACTACACTGTCCTCATTGCAGCTAACAGTACTGAGCTCATGAGAAGGAATGGTCACAGACTGAAGACCCTGACTGAAGAGATTTTACAGTCTTTTTCAAATCAATGACTATAGACACGCCAGACTAATCCTGATTAGTAATAAACACCTTCACTGTGATTGTATTGATAATGACCACAGAAGACTTTTAATGTCAGGTGGACCTCATTTCATTCCCACAGCTGTGTCTGATATTTTAACCACTTCTCCTTCCTTTTTTTCTCTTGTCCACTCTTCCACATACTGGTACAATTAAGAAAAAAGAAGAAAAACCTAGGAGGTATTGTCAGAATAGTAGACTCTAACCACCATTATTTCTCCCTCTAACTAAGGATTGCACACCTGTTGGCTCTCTCTTTCCTTAGCTGAGCCTGGAAGTGCTAAGACACCTTTAAAATCCTCCCTTTTAGCACAGGTCTATCTCATTGTCTGGGATATGATGGGGGGTGGGGGTGGGGTGGGGTGTGGAAAAAGCCAAGGCTGGGTTGCTTCGAGAAAGGTGCTCCATAAACATTTCAGGTACCTGCACTGCACAGGTATTTGAACACCTTATGGGCTGCTCTTAGAGACAACAAACCCTAGTTAAGTGCCGCTATGCAGGTGGTGAGATGACAGCCAGCCAGGATGATATAGCAGTATGGTGAGTATGCAAGCACTCAGATAAACATTGTGGAATAGCAATAGAAAAAACTGGCACATGCAGATCCTCAGTTATACAGGAACACAGATACCTCCTTAGCTGTGCTAAAGCATGCCATACCTTAGTAAGCCCACTTCCAAAGTACCTTTTGTCATATGCAATACAGCAATGTCAATTCCCAAGAAACATTTCATTCATCTGCAACATACTGTAATGTGAAAGAACACAGAGGTTACTTGCACCAGACACTGAGCGCAAACAAGTAACTGCTTTAACAAGACATCCTTTTTGTCAGAAGAGGTACAATGTCAGAGCTCAGATGCTTGAAGGTCAGCCAAGTTGGTCAGTGGGCCAGAGCAAGGCATCCTAGCTCCTATTTCTTTCTCAGAGGAGGAGTATTGTCTGATAGTCAAAAGCAGGTGAACCAGGATCAAGATTTTGTTCCTCATTCAATGTTGACTCACAACATAACCTTGAACAAGATGCTACACCACACTTTCTCCATGTGGAAATGGGGTCAAATTTACCCATTTCCCTGTGCTTGTGTGTATTGGTGCCCATGAGGTACTTTCAGGTCATTGGCTCAAGGGTGCCAGACAAGAGCAGAGCCTTATGTTGTAGTACATCCTGGGCTTATTCTACATGATGTTAAGAGCCTGGGTCAACGTATGTGAATTTTTTCCAGCACTCCATGAGTTCTTCTGCATAGCAAAGTTAAAGCAACCGAGAGAGAGACGTTCCCATTTGATTGGCTGTGACTAGCTGCAATTAAAAACTATAATTTATTACCCTGGATTACGAGTATAATTTCAATGCAGAGAATTAAGGTTTTCTTCTGAGATGGAAATAAAGATTAATTTTTAATTTCCTTTCTCACTGCACATTTAAGAGCAATGGACTCCATAGAAAACTACAGGTCAAAATAGTTTTATGGAGGAATGACAATGTTCCGTTGCTGAATAATTTAATGCTCTTGCTGCCTTTTTAATATTTGACTGCAGCTCCCTCATGCGAAACAACGGCAGCAGACGCTATACAGGTTTGCTGCAGCACTCAGGTCAATGTGACTTTGAAACAACAAAGTTTCACTGCTCAGGACTTGGGCAGCTCTTGGAGTTCGCTAACACAGGCAGCTGCCGTCAACAGAAGGGCATAGGCAGCCTTTCTGAAAGGGCAGGCAGCTGATCTGGGGATGGGAAAAGCAAGAATTAAATGAAAGCTTGGGGAAAGCAGAGGACACCAGAATGGACTAGCACGGGGGGGGAATAGGTGCACACAGCGGGTGCATCCTACCTTGGATATGGACAGGTATATTCACATAAAGCAGGAGAAGTATTTCCATCTGGGAAATGCTGCTGTAGGACAGTGGGACTCGGTAGTTTTGCCCACAGGCAGAATGTGTTATTCCAGTTTCCACAGCACATCAGCGGAACACAGGGAAAAAGACTGTGAAGCACAAGGTCATGAATTCCCATGGTCCCTGGCACCACGGCTAGGTCACCACTTGCCAAAACTGCTCCCAGCCTCTGGAGAAAACAGTCTGAGAAAAACTGGGAAATCCGCACCATTACACAGCACTTCTGAGTGACCTGTAAAAGAGAATCCAATGCAGCATGAGAAAGGAGAGGCGGTCTGTGTGCATCCATTCCTCCCAGAAAGAACATCTCTCAGGACAGGATTTCCTGTTGCTGTTCACAGCAGGAGGTCACCATCACATGCCTTAGGCCCGATATTTGACTCTGGGCAACTGGCAGTGAGTGGAAATCTCACTGAAATTCAGAAATGCATTAAATCATTGCTCTGGTAGTAGTAATTAACACCCCCCTCCCCCGCCATATTAATGACTTGGATCCCAGTTAATTGAATAACGGTGCGCTGACAGAACTGTATCCTAGATGGCCTAATAATAGGCCTTTCCATTGTAGGGTTTTTAAAATTTATTGGCATCTTATAACCGGTATCTCAGGTTATAAATGGGATTAGATGCCTAAGTGACGCAACTGCTGCTCAGAGAGCTCAAGCTGAGCGCTGTGCAGGGTCACAGGGAGGAAGATCCCCCAGGAACGTAGTGGTGACAGTACTTTCAATGGGGATCAAATCCTTTGAGTGCTGAAGATCCCCAGCTCTCTTGGTGGCTTTTAGTTGGAATCTGTTTAAGGAGAGGGAAGAAGATTTTTCTGTTAAATCCCTTCCCACAAGGATCTCGGAGGTGGTTCAGACAGAATAATGAAGCCAGTTCTCAATGTTTCAGCAGCCCCTCTCCCTCCAGGACTCCTAGGAGGCATCTAAAGTACATCCATTTTCAGTGTAGAACATCAGCAAAATTAGGCACCCAGTTTAGGACAAGCCAATACCAGTCTGTTACTGGTATCCTGGTGTATAAACTGACCCTGTGTGAGACAGCAATTTCATGAAGAATCTTCTCAGAAGTGGTGCATGAGTCTTTTTGCTCCTTAGGCTGTACACTCAGCTCTACCAAGCCCAGGCCTCAGGAGGTTGCAAGAGGTTAGTCCCAAGTTAGGAGGCAGGGATGCACACCACTGTGTAACTAAGTTTAACCCCATTATTTTCATTCTGAAAAACAAACCCACCAGAAAGTCCCCCCCACTTTCCTCCTGCAGTCCCTCCCTTCCAATATTGACATATTTTCTCATCTCCTCCAAGGCTAACTGGGTCAGCCTCCTGTTTAGGCTGAGCACAGAGATGCAGAATAATAACATGAGTTATAAAATTGAGCTTTTATGGGGATAAGGGACCTCAGAAGGTCACTCATGGTGGGTAGCATGCAGCGAGGACATGCTTCATCCCAGGCCAGGAGAACAAGACAAGTATTTTTCAGGTTGCCATTTGAGGAATTATCCCCTTGCCGAGGAATTGAGTCTTTTATGGGGTGTGAAGGTTTGTTAGATGTATTTACTTCCCTAGCTGGCCAGAAGAAGGCAAAAGCTTGATTGCTTCTTGCCAGACTGGGAGATGCCAGAAAAATCATTCAGACATATTACAGTGGGTCTGCAACCCACAGGTCTCTACACAAACTACAGCTCAGCCTTTTCATGTTGATTCTCAAAACAGAAAATATACCACCCCCAGACACAGCTTCCCATAACCCATGCTGCTCAGACAGCATGACCGCTCTGAGTCTGCTTCTCCTGCTGAAGCAGGGACAGCTCTAGCCATTTGACGTATATCTGCCCATACCAACTCAGGCAAAGACTTCTCAGAGCTCACAGGTAAAAGCAAGATGAGTAGTTATTTGAGAGCCCTCTACAGAAAGCATAAAAGCTGAAAAAATTAGGGCAGCTGAATGGGAAGTGCTTCTTCCTTCTAATCAGGACTGGCCCCCAAAGCGAATCTCTTGCTTTGCATGAGATTTCAGAAAGAAGCTCCAGCCAGCTGCAGTTAGAAGAGCTGCCCCAGCACTTCTTGCACCAGGGGTGCTAAGTAACACCCGGACTGATTTCTACCTTGGGTTTACCACATTCTGACACCTTACGAAATTCTCTGCGGATTTCCAATTGCCTACATTATTTTCCTGCGCTGTCCTAAACAGTTGTGTCCAGTCTTTGTTCACTTTAATCAATCACGTTTGTATTCCCTCGTGGCTGCCTTTCAGCAGTGACTGAAGCACTCACTAACTACAACAAGCTTTATCCTGATGGCTAAGGACCTGCAAAGCCTGCGAAGGGGGTACACACCAGTCTGGATGTGACTGGAATTTGGGAGGGCCCAATTTTGTTCAGCCCAAAGCACCCAGAATTTTGATCAGTTTTTCAGAAGTACTTCCTCCTCTGCTGCTGGGATGCTTGTGGCCACCTTTGCCAAATACCCAAGGGCTTTGGACTGCTTGGAAAGTCTGGACCACAGTTTTGGAGAGCTGAGGCAGCAAAGGAGACACAGAACCACCAGCTACTATGGAGCATCCTTCTCACAGGCATTCAACATCAGTCCTGTCTCTAGTAGCCCACCCTTGGTATAACCATTACTTGAGTGCAAAGACTGGTACGTGTCTCCGGAAATGGAGTTTAGATGTTTGTCTTATCTGAACAAGTTCAGTGACTGAACACGCTGCGCAAAAGAGCGTGAGCAACCCTGACAAAGCAACTGCCGCCTCCTTATCACGGTCTCCAAAAGGACTGAAAAGAATCAAGTGTCAGAGACTTATCTCTTGAGAGATGTTCAGCACCCATGCCTGGCTTACCAATCAGCTCTAACTCCCTTTTTCACTAGAGTTTTTCTGCCTTGTTTTTGGCCACACAGTACAGCCTTGCCACTTCCTGAGTGTGGAGGAGTCGCGAGGGGAAGGGGGGTGTGGAGGATGGGGCCTCTTTGCTGATGCTATTGTCTTGTATTTCTGGACAATGGGATGTTTTTACCAATGACAAATTTACCGTTGTGATAACCATAACAAATGGTCATCCTGGTATCACAGGAAGGTTCTGAAGTTTTGGGTGATAACAATGAACAGAGGCTGTGGACAGGTTTCCCTGAAGCCACATAAACCTGGGGTTCCTCTGTATAGCCTTCCCAATGCACTTAAAGCTCAGTTTGGGGTCCTGCTGCCAGTGTGCCAACTGCATCAGCATGAGGTGCTCACTCTGAGATGGGAGAAGGCTCTTGGTTACTTATGGCCTACTGCTGGTTCCAGAAAATACAGGCTTGGCACATGTCCTGTGCATTGCAATGATTATTCCAGTCCCTGTAGGGCTCGTGCAGCTTGAAGACTTATGGGAATGAATATTCAAGAAAAGGGATGTTGCAGCATTAAGAGAAGAATCAATACAGTCTGAAGGCTTAAAAAAAAGTCCATCAGAAGAATAAGTCATACTATAGGCCAGGCAGAAGGAAACACATAAGCTCCTGTCAGGAACAAATGCTTCCTTATATCTCTACTGATTCCTCCACTTCTTCCAGTTGCATTCGTGTCCTATGACTGCCACAACACTCCTAAGCAAGGTAATCTACCACATCACAGAAAAATTGCCTTTCACGACAGTTTTCTCAATAGCCCTCCAAAATACCGCTTCTACCATGAAACATGCCAGGTCCTTCGAGCCCTTCCCCACCTGCACAGTCAGCTGGCATGGGATTTCCATCAGCACCAAGCCCTGCTCTAACAACTCCCAGTGAAGTCAATGGAAAAACACCTTTCAGTTTCAGTAGAAGAGTTTGGCCAATCCTGAATGCTATTGGAAGTCCTTTACTAAAGGACAAAAAGAACAAACACAGAGATACTTGTTTCTGGGACATAAGAGATCAGGCCAAAGGCACCAGTGAGTAGGAAGGATGACAGCAATAGTTTAGACAGGACAAGGCATGCAAAGCAAATCACACTTTACTCCAAGAATAGCCTCTGGAAACTAGTATGAGCCTTTTGCGTTACGATGTTACTCAGCAAAAACATAGGTATCACAAGTGTCACTCCGTGATAGTGGGACACACCTGCCAACTGCCATTTCTACATTTTTGGTGTCTGGAAATAATGGCTTAACTCTCTAGGTTGGAACCCATCTGGAACAAACAGGTTGGGGTTGGTCCCATAGCGTCCCTATCTGGGGTAGTTACGATGGCTATAACCTTCAGCTGATCTCCTGAGGTTCTCCATGTTCAGGATGGTAGAAATTTAAATACACAAAACATCAGCTCCAGTGAAGGCGGATTTGGATTCTCACTCACACCCAAATCTTCAATCAAAGAATCCTAAACCAGGTCAGAACAGCCTGTGTCTCCACTTACAATTGTATTTGATCTCCTTTCCTCATCCCAAGTTCTCGAGTTTAGACAAGCAAATATATTGATTTATACAGACATATAATTAATATATACGCTTTTGAGACCACTTTTTGAATTTAGATATTACTTAAATAACAAGAACCTTTTTCTTATTGTCTCTGACACTTTCAATGCAGAAAAAGTGTAAAATTAGCATCATGCTTTATTCTCAAGAAAACCAGCACCTCTCCCCTCAAAAGCTCAGGGTCTAAGGCCAGACATGTCATAAGAGGGATGGTAAAAATACCACTGAGAGAGTTACAGCAATATCATTGCTTGCTTACATGGCTATACTTATTTGTCATTTGCCCACAAAAGCTTGGGGGGGACAGCGGTGTTTAAGGACTGGACAAAACCAGAAGACGTGCAGCCTGGCCCAGCTCCAATCTCACCTTCCTGCACACAGCCCTGAGCAGATCACCTTACCCCTTGTTCTTGCCCTCCCTCTGGCCCAACTATCTGCACTGACTAGGACCGTCTCAAGCTATTCACAGCAAGGCATATCTTCCCTAGGTATATTCTAAGGTCTCTAGGCACTTTTGTAATATGTGTATTAAACAATAATATGAAATGGATGCTAACCAGTTGTACAAATACCTCCATTTCCATATTTAAAAATCTCTCCTCCAGAAAACACAAATAATGAACAATGTCTGTCTGTAAGCTTGCAAGGCTGAATTAACAACAGACGATGTTTACGGAGGGGTCTCACCGACGGCGCTTTGCACAGCTAAAGTTCTTTTATCAGAGGTTGTCCCCAAAAGCCACCTGTCTCATACTGTGCTCAACTTAACAAATACAACAGGGATTGGAGGGGAGGTTTAAGCTGCCAGATAATAACTAATACTTGAACACCTTTCTCTGTGCTGCAGAGTCTGGAGGTTTGGCACAGTGGTCATCACAAGCTCCGCTCAACTCATGGCTTCATCTCAATCCGTGCAGGCCAGATTGCACAGGACAGGGTAGAGCTCCACAGCAGTTGCTCAAACTTCTCTGGTACAGTACCAGAACCTGAGCTATAATAAAAGCCTCTCAACTGTTTTTCATTACACTTTTTCTGTGGGAGGATATGGACAAGGACCCACTAGGCAAGACAGTGATCCTCTCCATCATTGCCCATTAGGACTGCCAGTTTAACTCATAGTCTGCTGTTTCTCAAGCTTGCCTGAAACAGGGTGACTTAAAGGAAAGGCCCAAGACCCTCACCCAAAGGATCTATGTCATAAGGCATGCTTCAACAAGAAATTACTATACAGCAGCTTTTGCTGCAGAAAAAAGGAAATGGCCCTGAAGTAGTGTTATGAGGCTGGGGGTAACTGAGAACTCCTACCAAAAAAGGAAAAATTCAGCAGAGGCTGTGCGTAGCCCTGGCTGTCCACTGCCCACGGCACCCATGTTCCTTGGCAATCCACATGAGAAGAAACTTTATCACAGCTCAGGCCTACTGAAGAGAGCTCTGAGAAAAGGGCATTTTGGTTTTAAATGTTTTCCTCTTATAGGCATCGCATGAAGAGAGGAGAAAAAACAACAAAAAACCCAAGCTCTGATGAGAAAGATAAATTCTCAAAAACAGTGACAGACGCCCAGAGCAGATACTGGAGGAAAAATGCCACCAAGATCCGATTAGCCCAGTGAATCAGCGCTGCAGACAGTATCTTTAAACCAAACTACTCTTCCCTTTTTCCCTCCCACACTCTTCTTCCCATCATTGCAAAGCTCCCCCAGCCCACAGCTCCTCTGCCCACCGCTCACACACACGAACCCTGACCAGGGGCCTGATGCTGTCAATGTTGGCTTACACAACAGCCTCCATTGATGCTGATGAAGTCAATGCTGGTGTAGGCACTAGACCCTCAGCTTTGGATAGCTTCCCTCACTGCAAGCACAGTTGCCGACCCCTGCTTCCAATATTACTGTTATCCTTTCACCACTCCTGCATTTGGGACAATTTCTGGGCTCATGCAATTGGAAGGGTTTGGGCTGGCAAGTAGAGAAAAAAAATCTTGTGAAAAAGGAGAAATGTCTCCTTTTTATCAAAGGAGGACACACAGTTGTCAGATGGCTGAAGCTCTCATGCATTTGCAGCCTTGATGACTACCTAAACCAACACAACTGGTTTCTTACAGGGGCTCTTTCAAGGGCCTTAAGAAGGAGATAAACCTTCTAGAAGGCTTCATTGGCTTCTTGATCATAGGGTCTGGAAGCTTGAGTGAAGAAGTGTCTTGTTTCCCACTGTACTGATTTGGCCCTGTGCACCAGTCAGTGACTGCAACTCAAGACATCACCAATGCATCTCTAAACCATCCAGTCCAGCATGGGCTATGCACAAACACATGGCTGTTGGCTGGATGACGAACCTGCAGTGAGCTCCACGCAGCCAGAAGTATACAGGCAGATTAGCTGAGGAAAACTTAAATGTGATTCAGTCATAGCTAGGCAGATGTACCTCAAGTGCCTTCCATCAGTTGAAGCAAGAGAGGACAGCAGCATCTGAGCCAAGTAGCGCTGGACAGGCTGCCTCTGCTCTCAGCCAGCATCCCTGGGGCCTTTCCCTGCAAAAGGGGAAAAACTACAAAGGACATGAAGGGACTGAAGGGATACTGCTCTTCCACAGCGCTGAGCTGCTGCTTTTCCTATAAGCAATGAACAACAGTCACAGTGAGTTTCATGGTAGTGACTGGAACAGCAGCTGCGAGAGAAAAAATTATCTCCAGAATAGCTAATTGTGGTCAAAGAGCGAAGAGGCAGGAAGAGGAGTGGCAGGAGGATCCTGTCCTGAGTTGACAGAGGAATTCAGTCAGGTTTCAGCTATTTACAATCCTGCTGCTAATTAACCAGCAGACCTTTCAGTGACTCTTCCCAGCAGTGAGACTATTACCATACAACTGACTGTAAGCAGCGTCATATCGCTCCCATGCCGGCCAGATAGTCATAGTTTCCAGACCAAAGGGGTACCATTTTGGCTTCTCCAAACTCAAGAGGCAAACCCAGGAACAAAGCCTGAAGCAGATGAATACTGCAGCCTTGCCAAACCACTGGCAGCAGCTTTACCATGTAAGCATAAAGCCAGCCTCTATTTGCCAAGCTGCGAGGGGGCTGCGTGAGCCCCCGGCCGCAGAGTGAGTTGAGTGCCGCTAAGCACAGCGGCTCTCCCAGGCCTCTTTCTTCTCTGTTCTGGGGCCAGGATCAGCAATATCTCTATGGAAATAAGCTTTAATAGTTGCTCTGGATCCAGCAGGAGGAGCTGGCTAAACACACATTTTTGTCTTAATGTAGGGCCTAAATAAACAGTCAAATAAGAACTCAATTTAAAAAATCCTGTAGTTTAAAGGATTCCCTAAATTCTCTGTATTCCCTTTTATTCCCATGGCAACTGATATGAGTCTGATCTGCAGCCCAAGTATTTTCTCCTTCCTACTTTTATAGAATAAGGGGTAACACATACACATACATATACATAGAAATTTGATGTTGGCTTGTACATTTTTTGCAAATACTGTAACACCTTTGTCCTAAGTAATTGGTGAAATCATATTGCATTCTTTAAATACACACATCAACCCCCCAATATGCAGGCAGAGCATCTACATAGCTGAGGGATCCAGAGCTACCCAACACTTGCTATCCATACAGCCGATGCCTGCGGTACAGGGGCTCAGTTAACTCTTAGCTTCCAGCCATGGGAGAGCCCATTCATGCGGACGTCCCTGCAAACAGACAGTGGCGCACAGACTGGCCCATTGGTTGCCCACGCAGATCTAGCAGGAGCACAGCTACTTCTACACGCTGACTACAAAGCCAGCAGAGTTCAGCCAAATGTCACTGACACCAGCTTTCCTAATAATCATCCTCCTTTAAGGCCTTGCTGCTACAGCCGTGTCATTTGGTGGGAACATCAGCTTCTGTTTATCCATGCATTGGGTCCTGGTCCTGCGGCTAATGAAGGCCAGGTTTAACCACACTCACTTGCCACTTCGGAGCTGGAAGCAAATGGAAAGACCGTCACTTTAATTATTTGGTTTAAACATAGATGTATAAAAACTCCATCTCAGTCTTTGTGTCTTCACTTATGATTTTATCTTCTGCTGGCAAAACTGCCATGCTGAGCCCTCTTGAATTCCTACCTCATGGTAATAAGGAGCATGCAGGACCAGCTCTTTATCTGACACACCTTCCGACTTATTTAGGAGGGATCGGATCACTTTTCAAAGGCCCCATAGCCCTGCCACTAAAATATACATTTCCTGAGACCCTTTAAAAACTTTGTAAAATATTTTGCACCTCAGCACCTCCAGCCCTTGTGTAAGTTCCACATCCATTAAATAACAATAAAACAGTTTGCTCCCAAGTTGTGAGCATGCTCTTTCAGAGGCTAGGAGGCAAGCAGTAAGAACTTTGCAAAATTGTCAGATGTATGCACCTGCTTATGACTGGATATTTTGTCCCATATTTTTGTAGTAGGAAAAGAAACCTGAGGTTTTACCTGACAGCTTCTTACAATCCAGCCAGTGTAAGGTATAATACAGTCTTTTTTTCCCCTTGCTTCTCAGATCTCAGGAGCGTGTGCCAAAAGACTGTCAACTTGTTAAAAGTACATTAATGCAAATTCCAGAGCTTTCAGTTATGTTTATGCTAATAGAAAGCCTCCCGCTCTGTGACAGGCCCAAGTGAAGAGTCAGTAACAGGAAAATTAATTCCAGCTGTTGAAATTGATTTAAAACTAGCTTATTCATAATAATAATAATAAGAAAAAAAATATCCTGAAATAAAAATAAAAAAGGGAAATACAGAAAGCACAAAATCATGTTTACTGCATGAAAGCAGAAAGGGTTCTCCTGTTGGGAAGAAATCTTCCAAATTTAATCAAGCCTGGTTAGAAGAAAGCTCTAGCTTGTTATCGGGTTGTAAGTGTAGATTAACATGAAAAGAATTAGCTATGTGCACAGCCTGATTTTGCAAAGGAAACACAAGGGTTTTGTGCATGTATTTTGCTTTATATTCCTTGCATCTAATCCACAGGCGAGGAGACCAAATCCAGGCTGCAATGGGACAGGTAGTATTTTAGATGATAATGGTTGCGTACTGAGAATACCAGAGCTCCTGGGTGGGAAGATTAGCTACCCATGACCGCTGCATTTATTCAGTGCCTTTACATGCATTTTTGCTGACTTGAGTTCTGAATTATTTCCATGTTTAGACAACCCCAGTCTTGGGATCATATACCCCAACTTCGCTGGGGTTTCAGAGTTCAAATCAAGATCTAGTTGTGAAATTGCTGGCTGGTCTGCCATTTCTAAAATGATCTCAAATGTTCATATCCTTGATATAAATATCCAAATCTTTTTTGGGTTTGTTGTGGTTTTGGGTTGTTTGTTTGTTTGTTTTTAAATTTCCTGACAGTGAACTTCCTAAGGCCCTTGACTACGTATATATCTAGCCCTAAAAGCTGAAGGAACATAACACCTTGCAAAATTCAGTTTTGAAATGGAAGGGGAAGCCGTCTTTAAAAATTCATTCAGAAATAGACTTTCAAGCATTCAACACCTACAACTGGAACCAGATTGGAAAATACATGGTGTTCTTTTAACCAAAGGAGCTGAGTTTCCAAAGCACACAACATCCACTGGCCTCTGCTGTAATGCCCCGAGTACTGGATCTACCCCTTTCCTAATGAGCACTTCTGAAAGACCTGAAGTCTTATTTAGGGTCCTGCATAGATGTTAAGCCCTATCTTTCACTACAATTGTATCACCCGATTAGGACCATATTCTGTGCAGCTTTTGAAGGGACTGATCCAGAGTTCACTGACATCAATACAAATCTCTCCATTGACATCAGCAGACTTCACATCCAGCTTTAAGGGACAGTCTTGCATTTAATTATTGAAAAGTCCTAATGGCCTTCTCAGACTATGTCTTTGCTGCCCTCATCTCTTGGTTCCTTATCACTAAGGCTCCCCACCTTGTATATGTTTGCATTTGCCTCCATTTACAAAGCTGCACATTTTTCACAGGGGTGGACGAAGGGCCAAAGACAGAGAGATGCCATGACTTCCATGGATCTTAACCAACTTATGACACTGAGGAATTCATGTGCGTGGGTGGATGTGAGGATAAAGTGTTGGACCAATTTCAGCAAGAGCCTTGAGAGAAGCCAAGTCAAACCCATGGTTACGCAGGAAGCTAATAAAGGATGCCAGCCCTAACCCTGTAAGAAAAGTGGGCTATTGAGTTTGCAGGAGGTTGCTTCCTTTTGAGCAGGAAAAGGGGGAAGGAAGTTTCTCTAGAAATCCCACTAGAATTTCAGAAATTTGCCCCTTTATTGTCAACTACACAGAATCAAGATAAACCTTATAGCATGCCACAGCTCAGTCAAACAATGAAATGGGCAGACTAAGTGCTGAAATGGAAACGCTGTCAGTTCAGAGACTGACAGTACCCCTGACTCATTCCATCAGAGGAAGGAAAGAACAACAATAAAGAAACCAGGGACTATTTCTCAGAGTGCACCCCATGACTTCTGCTAGCACATGCCAGGAAAGAAGGACACAGCGCATTTTTAACTGGGGAATGTGCAGCTAGAACCATCATTTGAACTTAAAAGGGCCATTCACAGCTTTATCTACCAACTATAGTCAATTCACGTGGGGAAATGAAGCATTGCAAATTAAATGAAAACCTGATTAGTAGAGGAGGAGGAGGGGATATCACCTTTTGCAGGACTGACACTTCTCTCCTGAAAAATGTTTTATGGGTGAAAGCAGAAAGGATTTTCTCTAAGGGCTGGCATTTCCCTCTACAGCACTCACTCTGTACTTGCTCACCCCATTTGGCAGGCGGTTGTTCACCAGGCTCAGGCCATTTTCAAGCATCTGCCACGTTCCTGCTTCTGATCTAATGCAAGTCAGGCTTCTACCTGCCTTCAGTTCCCTTGGCCTAAAATCAGCAATGCAAACTCAGGAATTCAAATACCGTCAGTTTGGGGGGCTGGTGGTGTTTGTTTTTAATAACAGTCAGCTCTGGGTTATTTTTCTCTGCCTTCTGGATCCTGAGTCTTTCAGGCATAACCAAGTAACATTTTCAGATTACATAGGGGGGTGGAGTTCACACAAACGTAAGGACTAGAAACATGCCTTTGAAATGAAGCTAAAATTCTCAAGCAGTTATTTAATTCCCAAAGACCAGGCACTAAACAACCAAAAAATCTCACTATCCTCACCTAGGAAATTCTGGTGCTGCAGATCCCCTCCTCCTACATATTTCTTATTCACATAAAGGAAGTTTGACTTGAGAGCTGAGTAAAGACAATCATGATATAGTCCTATGACTTAAAGAAACTGTTACTATCCAAAATCTGCAATAGAGAGCAAAATCATGATCCTATTTTCCCCAAACAAATGGGGTTTTCTTGAAGCAGACGGGAATCACATGCTGTGAAAAGTCAGGACCAAAGCCCAGAATGAATATGCACACAAGCAAGGTTAGAAGGACTCCTCTGCCTTGTTTTTGCAGGGGTTTTGAGCCGACCACTCTAGTCAGAATGATGGTGAAACACAGGGCTTTGAGAACAGGGGAAAAAAGTAACCATCACCTCAGTAGCTTCCTGGTTGCACTAGCCTGAAGTGATTCCTGTGCCTGCAGGGTAGACCAGAATACACAGGATCCCACACGCACAAGGTTGAGGTCAAATTCTCCATGTGCTGCCCTGTTCCACATCCTCCTGCAGAAGGCTGGGCTAGCCAGAAAAGCCAGAACTTTTCAAACAACCTTAACGTTGTCCACAGCTAATCAGATGTTTCCTAAAACACTATTTAAGCTGTGCAGCACACATACACCTCCTGCTGGATCAGGCCTTTATTTCAAAAAGCTGTAGCTATAGAAGAAAAGAACTGAACTCTTTTACAAGGCATTAAGTTTCATTTGCAATTACTTTGGATTTTATTGCACTACTGAATATAACAGGTTCATTAACTGGGCCAGCAACATTGTATCCATATGCCTTTTTAATAGAGCTTTTCTGTTATTGTTTCCTTATTGGTCTTTTCCCTTTTGCAACATGCAACTGGATTTTACTGGCATCCAGCTTTTGCAATAGGTCCCAGGTGGCCCCTCCAAGAACCTTATTTGTTAATTTGATGGCTGAACCGGTGTATGAGGAATGAAAAATACTTTATGAAATGCCCAAGATGCTACTTCACAGCAGCGGCAACAACCCAGCAAATGCTCCCCAGTGTAAGCCCGCTGGGTGAAGCAGTACCTTGTCCAGTTCATCCTTGGAAACAAGATACTCTTTGTGAACACACGTACTTTTTTCTGCAACCCACCATGACTCCAGTAGGATGAGTGGAGGAGAGCCTAACAGATCACCCGATGAGAGTTACAGTGAACTGAACACCCCTGTACTGCACAGGGACTGAGCCATAGCAGACAACACGACAGGGACAGAAGATGGGGCTCCTGCAAATGTAAGCTTCAGGCCACCTGCAAGACTTAAGTGTGCCTGGAAGACGGTCAATAACAGACAGAATTGGGCCCTAAATTTGGCAAGCCACAGAATTTCCATACAGAACATAACTTTTTCAGGGAAAAACGTCCAAAAAATTCCTGTTCAAACCAACAGTTTCTACTAGGAATGTGATGACCAGGCTTCAGGTTTTCAAAAGAACTGAGCACTCACCAGCATCCACTCTGCTCAGTGCTTTCAAGAGCTGGAGCTCCTTTGAAACGCTGGTTCGCCAAACAAGATACCAGCAGCTGATGGTTAAACGTGAAGGGCATACACTGTTCTCTTGCCTTGTTAAATAATGCGTTTCTTTCTACAGTGGATAAGCATTGAAAAGCCTCATGGAAGAAATACATCTAAAGGAAGGATTGGAATAGAGAGATAAGCTAATGGTGGAGAAGGGAGTTCCACTTGTAGAATTCCATGTCAAGATTTTTTTTTAATGAAAAATACCCCCCTCACACCTGAAATGCCAAAGGCAAAACATTGTGTGTGAGAAAGGGCTGATCCTGTTGGATATTTCTGACTTGGGGGAAAATGGGGAAAAGGTTTCAGGTTTTTGTTTGCTGTGACTCTTCATTTCAATGTTCTGTTTCATTTACACTTGGACAAGACTTGAAAATCAAAATAATAAAAATTGAAATGAGATGTTTCAATTGTTCAGACTGTATGTTGCCTGGGGCTTTAGTTTTGGGGTGGGGAGGGCTATTTTATTTTAAGATTCTTGAGATGAGACCTTTCTATCCTGATGTAGGAGAGTACTTGATTTTGGCTATTTTTCTTGTCCTAAGTAATTCTTCCAAGATGGGAAATCATGGTGAGCTCTGTTCTAGACCCAAGCACAAGGAAGACAATATCAAAAGGCATCACCACCCGAGACTACTTCCTTTTGCTGAAATAGAATCCCAAAACATTTGCTTTGCCAAGAATAAGAGAAAGAATAGAAACAGGATGCTCTTGCTGGGGTTACAAGCCACCATTAACAAATGCAACCTCCTTGTCTCCCAAAACAGAGCATCTAATGCACGCTTATTGACTCAAGACTGCTTGAGTTGAGCAGAAGTTGCAATACTGATAAACCACAGCACAGATTAGAATCCTTCACCTCTCCCCAGCACTTTCCCTCCCTACTTAGCTCCTCAAGTTTTCCCTTACATTATGTCACAGATAACAATGAAACACAGAAAGGGTTTGATCCAAGGAAGCCCTGCTCCGATATATCCCTTTAGCCCTCCCCATAAACCGCCTTCACACAACTGCTCAGCTCCCTCCCTTCTCAAAGCCCAGTGGAGCCCTGTCAACATCATCTCCGCTGGTGCACTACTAGTACCCCAGTCACTTGAACGGTGCAGGTATCTCCATATGCAATCCAGCACCAAATCTGAACACTTCAGTACTTTCTGGAATACCCAGAGCTATCTTCAGAATCCCAAACAAATACATTAATTGCTTTCAATTTATCAGCCTCAAATCATTCTGTCTAATTACCATTCATCTAGAGTTTGTGTTTTTAATGGTTTATGGGTATTGTTGGTAATCTTTTAATTTCTCATTAAAAACAATATCTTGTACGCACTATGTGTGAAAAGCCCTAATCCGATAAATCAAGCAAGAGTAACACAGTTAAAAGGAAATCAGTGGAACAATATTTGGGTTTATATATTTCTGCCAGTCAATTTGTAATTAAAAGTTGCTACTTTAAAAAACACAGTTGTTGCTGTGAAAGCCATTATCAGTCAGCATTTTCATATGAATACTGCTTTAATTAATTAGCAAAAGTAAATACATTATATATCAAAAACCGCTTTCCCACTGAACCCATGCGTTCCAGAACAAAAGGCTTAATAAACCACACAAAAGAGGGACAAATTAGCTGATCCCACCCTCCCTTTTCAGGTTTAGAGTCTTTTAAAGTTCTCCAAGGTTTTTTTCCCCCCATACTTGCCTTTTTATTTTTTTTGATACATTGTTTGTTTTTCTTTAGAAGTGTGTATGGGGGAGAAGATGCTACACAAAAACAAAACATGTCATTCAAATTAAATGATTTGGAAATCAGTTTTGCCAGTTCTTAGAAAACAAGAGTGTTTATGATTATTAAAAACCAAATGTAATTACGATCACATACAACACAGTCCCTTTGGAACAAATTATTTGCTGAACATTAAGGGGTTAGAGTTTGATTCACAAAAGGAAATGATGTGTCTGAAAAATTCTTTTGTTTAGGGGCTTTCCAGAGACTGGAGACAGCAGGAGAAAATTCTCCGTTTTCATCAATAAGCTGGAGAGAAAGCGTGGATGAACAGTGTCATTTCAGACTAAGGCCTATGATAAGAACACCTTAAAACATCAATTGCATCTCTTATCTCATGTGCTTTTAACAAGAAACAAGGGTCCTGCCATCTCACTAACAAACAAATCACTCACCTCATCCTGGGCTTGTCTTGCTGAATTGCTGAAGTGCTGCAAGCAGGGTCCATCCGTGGGTAAGGAGCAGAGAAAGGAGCAAGCACCTTAGCTGACTGATGACTGTGGCTGGGGTGACAAGGCAGCAGGCTGATGAAAGGTAACCTGATGGTGGGACCACACATGCAGATGTAGAACCTGACCTAGACAAAGAAACCTAACTGAATAAGGCTCTGTCTGTTGAGTAAGGCAGAGTAATTCCCCCAATTTCATTAGACTTACCTAAAAGAACTGGAATTCACTGCACAGTGATGAACAGCAACCTCATGAGGCTGACCCTCATCACCTTTTCAACAGTGTAAACACATATTTGTCAACAGGTGAAGCCAAGGAGTGTAAATACCAGACTGAAAGAAATACAAGGGCACTCAGTGGAAAAAAAAGAAATTGCCCAAGGGACAATTTTTTGCATATCCTTTGCATGTCCTTTCCATGACAGTACTGGAGATTTTCTACCAAAGGATACCTCCAAAAAGAAAGATCAACACTAGGAAGATGACAATACTGAACTGGCTAATTGTATAGGTATTAACAACCCATGCAGGCATCCAAAACTTCACTAACATAGGAAACCACTCAGCCAAAGTCACCAACTCTGACCCTCCAGCAAATTTCCTTTCTCACCATGTATTTCATCTCCCACTCAGTCCTGACTCCTAGCCGTCTTCCCACTTGCACCAGATACTCAGCATGCTTCCTTGCAAAGTAGATGGCAAGCAAGCTTCCTTCTTGAAGGAATTGCAGAATCCTCCTCCTCCTCTATTCTTGCATGCATACTAAGGCCTAACAATCAGTACCAATCCCATATGTTCTGCCTTTCTTATGTTTTCTCTTCCCTTGTACACCTAGACTGCAATGCCTTTGGAGAAGGGACAGTTTTTTGCTCTGACTCGTAACTGTACAGTTACGAGCCATGCACACCAACAAAGCTCTAAGTGATCACAATTAATACTTCAAGATGACTTAAGAACCCAGATGGTTTTGAAGGTTGTCCCCCTACTCACTCAGTTCCTTTACACCATCACATTGCAACAGCAAATTTCTTCAGACTTTTCAGACAAGAAATGTTCATCTTTACACCTCATCTTTCATCCAAGGGTCTCCACACAAACCACTGGATACCCTGTGTCCCAATCTCTATCCTTCACACACCAGTACTGTCTGAGCCATAATTTGACGAGAGATGCATCTGCTTCGTTGGAGTCCCAGCATGACCTGGATGCCAGAACACTGCAATCTTTCTGGGGAGACAGAAGTCATGCTGCTAATCAGTTGTTGGCTTCTGGCATGGGCTGAGAAACCAGCCCTGCTATAATCTCACTGGGGTGGGATGATGTCTCATTGTGTTTGGGCGATTACTCTCCTGGTCACGTTTTTAATAGGATGAGGTATTTACTCCTCACTCACTCCTCAATCAGTGCGTAGTCTTGTTAGGTAGGTACGATTACATCCAGACAGGGTCCCGCCCAGCAAAGGCCACATTTCAGCAGACACAGAGGAGGTGTCTGTGCAATGCATGGGTATGAAACAGCACAGGGTGGGTTGCCACGAGCAGCACTGTGCTGAAGGATGTTTCAGCACAGAGAAGCATGTGCCTCATGCAGCCCTTCAGCACAGGCATTCTTTTCCCTTCACATAACTGCATTGATTTTTATCATTGTTATATTTGGTTCAGCCGCCCATCTGGAAAGTTCTTGCCTCCCCCGTACCCCATAAATAACCAAACCCAGCTCTAACCAAAGGCAGTTGACAGAATCAGCCCCATTGCCCTTTGGCAGTTCTTCCAGGAATTTTTAGGGTTTTTACCAGTCAGGAAAAGGCTTTGATGCTTTGGAATCAGGATTTTATGAAGATCATTTTGTAGGGTTCAGCCAACTCATGAAGTGTCAAATGGGGGGCAGTCTTTCATCTCATCACTGGATGGGGAAAAAATCCTCCCTCTTACTGGAATGAGGACTGGAGAGGGGGGAAACAGAGAAATGAAGGTTCATTCATAGAGGGGAGGGTTTCTTCTCTCTTGGTAGAGTCCACCCACCACATTCCCATCATACTGATTGTTGCAGTCCTATCTGTCTGCTCTCCAGGCTACATCAGATAAGAGAAGGACTGCCTGTTTGCTCTGGTTCTGATGCTGTGCTGCAGGGGCCTCCCAGCTGCAGAGCCAGGCTCTTCTTCACCCTCCTTTTCCAGCTGCCTTTTTCAATGACTGCTGCATTGGTAGGGATGCTGTCAGGAAACCTGCCACTTGCAAAGAATGAGACAGTAATCAAGACCAGCCAAAGGAAATTTCATCTTCCACTTCACATGTTTAAACACCCACTAAAAAAGAGAGCAAGGAAATCTCTGTGCTTTCTTAAAATTAATGTGCAAATTCCTATCCAACCATGCCAGGGCTGTTGAAGGCTTGGTTGTCATTTTCCCCTGAGCTAGTCCCATTGGGATGGCATTCACTCACACTGATGGGCTGTTCTTGAAATTTGCACTTCCCTTACCTCAATAATTGCAGATATCACTTGTTCAGAAGTTAGAGGCACCAGCTAATAGCTATTTGGCAGAACTTAGAAGGACTTCTGCAGGG